>BMAW01014999.1:235603-249762 GCA_019974015.1 Nephila pilipes | reverse complement strand
ATATATATATATATATATATATATATATATAAGCATACAAAATTCCTCGCTAAAGAATGATTTTTTGTGAAGAAAAAATCGTATTTATCTTGTTACATATTAATTTCGAAAATCATTCAAACTTTTTTTTTATCATACTATTCAGCGAGGTCGCGGTAGCCTAGTGGTCATGGTTGCGGACTTGCGGCGTGGGTTCGAGCCTTGATGTAGCGAAGTTGGTGCGCGTTAAATACGTCAAGGTCCCAAATCCCCTCATTGTCATGTATATTGTGGAAGTTTGGAGAGGGAGGTGCCAACTCAAGTATCATCTTCATCTCTTGGCCGAGGTTCAAAATTACTAGGTCCGTCTCCAATAGCCCTTTTGTTTCTTCTTCTCAGTGCAATGTTGACATGCAATCTCATAACCTGAAACGCAAGTATAAGAAATGCACTAATTTTCCCAAATTTAAGTTATAATTTTCACTAAGTTTAAATCATTTTTAAGCGGTTGTGCATTGTATGCTTACGAAAGAATGCAACGTTTCGGGAACTGTAGTTATGTGAAGTAGCAGTTGTCAAGGTATTTAATGTTTTACCACTGTTTGATTCTGCCAATGCAATGAGTGTATCCTGTGCGTTTACCCATAGATAAAATTATTCTTATGTCGTATTGTGACTGGAATAGAATGAAACTTTTTGAACACTAAAGACGATTTATTGATCTATGGATGAAGATTATACATCATAATGTAGGTTTTATCTGTCTCAGGAAACAAAGTTACATTGGAATGTTACGATTCTACACGAGACTAGAGAAATTCGAATAAACTCTATCGAATGTCAAGCCTCAGTCAGGCCTCAATACTCTTATATATATAATGTATGAAGTTTCGAGATTGAGAATCCCCCTGATATTACATCTGAAAAATGTTTCTACCAAGATATTTTCATATTAAGATGTAGTTTCTTTATTTTTGATAGGAAACCATTTAATTTCTCATCACTTTCGTCTAACTCATTGAGAGTGAAATTGAGGTTTGCAAGCTATGAAGATTTCACTTTCGAATAATTGAGTAATTTGTTTATATCTATAATAACTATACATCCCTGTTTTTTCGACTCCCAAGTTTTGGCAGAAGGGAGCTCTTTTTCCTTAATACGCATGTCAAAACGCAGTAAATGTAATGATATCAAAGCATCCGTATGATTATGCAAAGATTTAAAACACCATTAAAAAATTAAATAATATTCAAGGTGAAATATTTCACTGGAGGTATCTTAAAAATACTTCAGCTGGTTAAAATATCACGCACTGGTTGAAATTTCGTTGGTATTTTTTCAGCTCGCAAGAATCGGAAAACTGGGCATTCCAGTTTATACTGCAAATAATTCCATTTGTGTTCGTCGAAAAACCGACAAGAGATGTATCACTTCGAGTAGCTCGGGAACAATTTTAAGTGCGTTTACACTTACGAACGGATCAGCTCATATGCGTCAAAAAAATGCTCGCGACCCCCAATTGGCGATTCATCTTTAATCATTTTTTTGACGAACTCGGCAGAAATTCGCAGTATTGATCAGAACGGCATTGTTTCAACGAGCGGCTTAGCTTGCAAATGAGTACGGTTTAAAAAAAACTGCTCGCGAATCACTCTGGGGATGTGGAAGAACAATAATTCACCAAGCAAAAGGGAGAGCAATTCTTTTATACTGCATTTATTTACCGTCTCTACGCGCCAATTATACGTAAACAAATAATTACACTATTAACAAAATATACAAGGCTTCAAAACAGCTCATACTTTCACTTCACCCTCTTTTGTGGTGGGGAAAAGAGCATTGCATCAAAACAAGGAATAACCCGCCTTGACGTTGACGTTGAATTCCACGGGCGCCTAGAGCGCGGAGCGTTCTTCTAGCCCGAATCTTAATGACTACAAAGTTTCTTTGTGGGAAGATGGATTTTTTTTCTTCTCTGGCGTGAGTTCTGGATTGGAAGAATTGCGATTGGTCAGTTGTGAAGGGATGAAGTAATGCTGCGTTGTGTTTAGTTGAAGATCTTCTAGTCGGAAAGTGAACTTGTTGAGGAAATTTAAGGTGGTTGAGGGTGGAGAGAGAGAGAGAGAGGGAGATTTGATTGGTTGCTAGAGATGATTCTCTATAGCTGCGATTCGCTGCCCAAGATGGAGGGAAAGTAAGTATATATTAGGTGGGAGAAGCAACTCCCTGGTAATGGTGCGGCGGGTAGCACCAGAGAAAATTATGGAAATAGATATTGAAATAAGTGAAAAAAAGAAAAATAAGAATTAAGAGGGGATATGTGAATCTGAGAGTATTTGTCTGTGTCTTTTAATTGAGGGAATAATGTCGTAATTTTCGAGGTTTCTAATATTGATATTGTCAATGTTTTCGTGAGAGTTGAAGAAATTTTTTTGAGAGATTTTGAACATGTTTTTAAAAGTGGGGATTCGTAAGGCTTTGAGGATTTCAGAGTTTCTCATATATTGGGTAACTTTTGAAATCATTCTAATTATTGAACTCTGGGAGTTTTCAAGAATTTGTTGGTTGGTTTTAGCATAATATGCCCATTCCGGACAAGCGAAGCTTAGCACGGGTCGCATAATGGCTGTGTAGATGAGAAGTTTGTTACTTAGGCTCATTTTTGATTTCCGATTTATTAGTGGGTAAACTTTGTATGAAAGACGACGGAATTTCCCCCTTGTATTTAGAATGGGATTTTTCAAAGTCAAAATAACCCGCCTTACACGGTCAAGATCCAAATGTACACTGAAATATAACCACGAAATATAACCCACCCCATTGTCTCGCTTGCACGAGACAATGCGCCTCCTGGCGGTATCCAAATAATTTATTTCCAACAGGGGATTCATCTCTTTTTAGGAAAAGGAATTAGCTGTTTAGATTGGGACTCGGGGGTCATTTCAACTCGTGGATTAACTAACAGATGTGTAAACGCGTTTTACAATTCAAAATTTATTCATTTCATTTTATTTGTTATCATTTTCATTTTATCTACTGTGTGGCACAGTTAATCTGTAGAAATACCTCAAAAGACTGGGTATAAATGAATGTATTCTATAATGAATTTTTCGAAAAACGTACTCGGGATGTTTTTGAAGTAAAGTCTTATTTAAATTCTTTTTAAGCAGACACGTATGGGTAATTACTCTTTACTACGCCTATTTTGTTACATGTGTCAAAAATATAACTTCAGAATGTTTTCCACCTTTTAGAGAATCAGTGATATGTTCTTTTTTCTTTTTGACTGCATGCAACACCTCTTTACATTAATGAATTTACTATGAGTACGGTCTTGTTTGTTGCGTAAAAACACGAATCGACCTCGATTAGAAATTAACAGTTTTGTCAATGACACTCTTTCCTTCGAAGGTGAATGTCTTTTGAAATTGCTCTATCCTGATCAATCTTCTTGAAGGCATTGAGGATGTGGCGAAATATTTCTTTTTCAAACTTACCTTCAATTCTAATTTTAACTTTGGAAATCTTCTGAAATTCAACAGGAAAAATGTTTATTTTTACGAAAGGAATTTCATTTATAGTCGAAAATATCTTCAAATTTTAGCGGTTTGTTTTAGTTTTATTTTTACTTTATACATTTTTCTTAAAATTTAAATATTGTGTATTACTCTCTATACATAAATGAAATTGTTTTTGAATCTTCTTGTAACATTTTAAATATTTAATATGATATACGTTAACACATTCATTTTTAAAATCCCTTTTCCCTTGAAAATTCCCCACTGCATGATTTCACTGCATATTTTAAATGCAAATTTTCTGTGTAAGTTTTCAAACTTATGTAAAATAACTTCGTAAATTCATTGTAAATTGATTTAAAGCATCTATTTTCAAAGTGATGTATGCAGTGCAGTTTCCGATATCTTGAAACTGTCGCTCAAACTTTTCCTGATCTAAATGTCGTGACAGACAATCTTTGATATAAATGTGATTTTTATTACGAAATTTCACCTATTTTCAATTTTTCGAGGGAAGAATATGCTAAATCAAGTATGGTTTCAGAGTTATATTGGAGAATGTTGTGGAAGTTTGGAGAGAAATAGGTTCTTATAGGGATTTCTTGATCATTTGATTTGATCTAAAAAAATTACGAGATCTTTTCCAAACTGTTCTAGTGTGATGATAATTTAACAAAATTAAATTAAATCTATTTAGCATTCATAGTAAACAAAAGCAGTAAATTTGATTTGAATAATAAATTTTTTAAATTCTTAATTATTATGGTAAAATGTAAAATCATAAATGATACAGTTTATTTATTCTGCTAATTTCATAAAATTATTATTCTATGTTCTTCCCTGTAGCGTTAGCCGCGGTTGCTTAGTGGTCATGGTCTCGATCTTGCGGCAGGCGTTGTTTCTGACGAGTCGTGTGTTCGAGCTCGAATGCCCCTAAAGATCTCCGTGTAGCGGGGCTGATGCCCTTTAAATCTGTCGAGGTTCCAAGTCTTCCCGTTGGCGTGGTGGGGAAGTTTAAATAGGAAGTTACTACCTCAGGTGCCGTCCTCGGCCGTCAAAATTACGACATCCGTCGCCAGTTGCCCTTGCGTTGTATTTTAGAACGACGTTAATAAATAATAAATCAATTGCCTGTTATTAACCATTGCGGGATATGTTGTTATACTAATGGAATATAAATAATTAAATCTATTTTTGATAATTTAAGTCACTTTATAATGCATCGATAAAACTCGTACTGCAAAGCTCACTTCCAAGTTTATCTGAAATACAATCGGATCCGTTTACACGCGGTTCAATAACACGCGAGTTTGGTTTACACGCAGTTTTTCTATGACTGCTAGATAAGTAAGTGCTTTGATATCACTCTTAGACATGCAAGCGTTATAATTCTTACTTTTTCTTTTCATGACATTCTGATTAATCTTTTGTTGGTAGACGTCACGAGTGTCTGCGAGGGGGCAGCCGTATCACGAGTAAGGGAAGCCATTAGTACCTTTTTCTTTCTTTTTATTTTATACTTATGAATTACCATTTCTCGGAAAGTGGAATGTTACAGTCTGAATTATTTTTTATAAGAGATTATTTTTCAAAATCTCTCTTCTCTCGCGGTCAGTGAGATTAGCTGTATACTCATCCAATTTGTATTGGTTCAATTTTAAGGGTTATAAAGTTTTTTTCTAGTATAGCTGGGATTTCAAAGTGATTAGTTATTTTGAGAAACAGGGATCTCGGATAAAGACACAGCAAATAAGATCTGCCATTGATTGATTGTTTGGTTTTATGGAATATAGAGCAACAAGGTTATTATTCCAAAATCTGCCGCGCAAGATAATAAAAAGGAGCAAAATGCCATTAAAAAACAATCATCCATTAGAGATTGATTGATAAAACAATGAACTCAAGTTTCTTTAAGTATTTAAAGTGTTCTATAATTTAAATGTTTTTTATAACGCATTCTTCGTTTGTAATATTTTTTACGTATTGTATAAATAGTATACATGACCATAAATTTAATTGTCTCGAGTCAGCCAGTTACTCTGTAGTATGTTCGTAACGTAGAAAATTCATATCGATGTTGGAACTTATATCATCGTTCAATTTATACTAATACGAGGGTCGTTCTATAAGTCCTTTGAAATTCCAGAGATAGCGCTCGTAGTATCGAAAATTGTTTGTTTTTTGTACGCATTATGCCTAACTCTAGCTATCTCTCAGTTTACGCGTATTCGTAATCATGACACGCCTTTCGCACCTCAAAAATTTTCCGTCGTAACTTTTCCGGCCAATGAGACCATCTTCGCTTTTTTGGAACAGATTCATCAGAAGCAACCCAACTTTCTGATTTTTGCTTCATTTCCAGTGCATAATGATGAATCCAGTTCTCCCCGACTGTGACAACTCAACGCGGCAGCAATCTAATTTTTATTTGGCATCAAATGACTACCAAACCAAAATTTACTCGTAAATTAATCTCAAATTTGTTTCAGCTCCATTTAACAGATGGTGGCACCCAATGTTAACAACAATTTACCTTAATGATGCCATCTGTCTTCAAATACAGCCACTTTTTGAACCACCCTTGAACAATAACTCGCAGTTCACTGAACCAGTGATTTAATAACCATGGAACCAGACTACACCGAATGTTAATGAGGTCATATTTGTATCTTTTATTAAAAGTAACAGCTTTTTAATAACGTTTAGTTTTACTGTTGCATCAGCTTCTGAGAAAAAGTCACCTAAAACGTTACACTTGGTATATTTTAATTTTGGTACTTTTTCCATAACAATATGCACGTCTTTAACACACACATTTGTTGGAGGTATTTGAGGTTAATATCCATCGCTCTAAAGCATAGAGCAGTGAGGTGTGTATAGTTCTCGAAGCTGTTGGAAAAATGAAGAAGAATCGAGATGCTAATGAAAATGACATGTCTCTGTCTGAATTGTCACGATTCTGAATGAATCGTGACTATTTAATTCGGGATGAAATGGAATGTTGCTGTAATTGATAAGCAGGTGGCTTAAAGTTCTCTGACCGAGAAAACAAAAATTGTTTTGAGGCAAATGAACAATGTTAATGCCCAATGTGATGATGTACTGTGACAGAGAAGTGGACTGTAATCCCATTTTAAATCTTTTGTCTTGAAAATTTTGTTATCACGAAGTAATTTAAAGAAGGCTTTCAGAATTATTTTGAAGCATTAAGTACACATGATTTCTTGTTTTTAATACAATTTTTATTCGAGTTTAAGTACACTTCTATGGAACCAATGAATATCATCGTAGTGAGTGATCGAGTGAATGTAAAGGTATTGGCGCAAGAGCCAGATGCGGCTATGCTATGCCAAACAAGATTTAACTGTAGTCTAGACGGGAAAAAATAAAAAAATAAAAAGACAAAAAATTGGTTGACAAGAAGGAAGGTCGAAAATAGAGAAAGATCGCTAGGGTAACCCGGTTTTTACCCGTGTTTACCAAAGACAGTAAACCCCATCGGAGAGAAAAAGATCACTAGGATGCCCCGGGGTCATGACGCCGGTACTTACCTAAAGAAGGTAAGACCCTGAGGTCCCCTGATATAATCCCCAGGAGCAGGGTGCCCGGCTATACCCCCAGACGCTGGGTACCAATTTGAGTCACCTCTTACGACATGCATGAGCAACAGTGGGACAATTCTGTCATACCCGGTCGCCACATGGGTCGAATATCATCATAAGTTTTACATGTGCCATTTAATCAATAGGACTATCAGGGAAAATATGGGAATAAGACGAGTGTGTTAGTGATTGTGGAGAGAGAGAGAGAGAGATTAATTTAATGGTACTAGAGCTATATGTTAGATATGACTATGTTTAGTCAAACAAGGCGTAACTGGCATTTGGACATTTGAAAAAATGGAATGAAAAATAAAAAAAAATATTGGCTGTCTCGCAAGAAGGACGATTTAAAATGGAGAAGGGTCGTTAGGGTATCATGGCGCGCTCGTCATCCATGTTTACCAATGGGAATGTAATGTTCTTATATGCATATCATTTTAAGTGCTTCAGCGTAATTTAGTGAAACTTTTTAGCCTATCTTACCCTTAAATTTTAAGCCTGTATTCGCTTAATCTTTAGAATAGGAAGTGAATCGGCAGTAGTCGAGTAGCCATGATCGCGTCTGATGTTGTTTCATTCAAGTCATGGAATTGAGTACCGATGCCGTTCTGATGAGGGACTGATGCACATTAAATACGTCGAGACTCCAAGTCCACCTGTTTGCAGAAACTTAGAAAATGGATGCCAACTCGGGTATCGTCCTCATCATTTAACCGAGGTT
The DNA here is from genome assembly GCA_019974015.1 of Nephila pilipes. Classification (NCBI taxonomy): domain Eukaryota; kingdom Metazoa; phylum Arthropoda; class Arachnida; order Araneae; family Nephilidae; genus Nephila; species Nephila pilipes. The sequence continues at coordinate 241,942 of BMAW01014999.1, read as the reverse complement.
CGAAATGATGAGGATCATCATCAATAACTCTCGTGCTGCTTCTGAGTACGACGTTAATAACCCATCAGTCTATTCGAACTCGATATTATTTTTTCAAATGAAAAAAACCCTCAATAGCAGTTTTATACTCTTATTAAATGTTTATTATGTACGTCACGCTTTTTAACAACAGGAGGGCGACTGGCGACTGACTTCGTAATTTATGTGGTCAGGTACCGAAGATATCACCTAAGTTGGCATTCCACCGACAAAACGCTTCAACACGGAACAAACGGGAGGACTTGGAATCCCAATGGATTTAACGTGCATCAGCTCTGCTATATGATGGGCTTTTAGTGGCATCAGGTTTAGTTTAGTTTAGTTTAGTTTATATTAACGTCGCACTAGAAGCAACACGAGGGCTATTGGCGACGGACCTCGTAATTTTGAACCACGGTCAAGTGACGAGGACGACACCTGAGCTGGCACCCCCCTCTCCTAACATCCACACCACGCCAACGGGAGGACTTTGGGCCCCGAACAGATTTAACGTGCATCAGCCCCGGCTACACGGCGGGTCTTTGGCGGCCAAGGATCGAACCCGCGACTGAACGAAAACCGCCAGCCGCTAGTCCACGACCTTGACCACTAGGCTACCGCGGCCCTTAGTGGCATCAGGACTCGAACCCACAACTTGATAGAAACAACTCCAGCCTTGAGCTTACGACCATAACAACTACATTACCACGTTCACTTCGTATTCTGATATCACTGTGGTATAGAGAACAATAAATTTTTGAATGCATAACTCATTTCTATTTATTTAATCCAATTTGTTTCTGTTCATCATATACGCTGTTACATATTTTGTCTTCGAAAATTTAATGTAAATCGATTTTTACTTTTATTCCTTAAAAATTGAGAATGGCAAGCTTACCGAATATTTCTAAATTTGAAGAATGCAGCAAAATAAAAAGATATACATTTTACAATCAGTCTAATTGTTTTAATAGTGGTGTATATTTTACGACAGAAAAAGTGTTCTTTTAGACTGGAACCATTTGTTCAGGCGAAGGAATGCAGAAGTTTTTCCACTACTAAAGATATCCGCAGCTAACGCGGTCGTTACTGCATTTTCATTTGCACAGTTGCCAATTTACTGTTTTTAATCGTTAAATACACATGTAATTGAAGTATATCTTGTTTGATATTTCAAATGTACTTTTTACATGATATACATTCTTATGCATAGAAAATATATTATTAGCAGCAAAGTAATTGTTAATTTCTCTGCATCAAGAGTAATTTGCTCATATATGTTCGTTTATTTTCTTTGCTTTTTTAAAAATAAGAATACGTTCATAAATGAAAGTGGGGGGGATAGTTGATTATTATGTTAAAGTTTATGTCTGTGTGTGTGTGTGTTTATTAAAAAAATATTAGGGAAACAATCTTATCTTTTAAATCAATGAATAAAAAAATATCGGAGCAGTTTTCAGCATGCAGCTATTAATACGTAAGAAATGTGATTTTTCTGATAAGGCTTAAATCGAGTGTGATATATTAGTCTCTGAAACTAATTTTATTATTTTACTATCAGTTTTTCCTGTTTTGCATTCCAGTGAAGGTTTTTCGGAATATTGCATCGAATATGTCCACAGAGTGATAATATTATTCCTCAGAATTAAAAAAAAAAAAAGTACTTAATTCCTTGCATCTTAAAAATATCACCAAGCACCCTTCCCTCTTTAAATATATGAACATCGTTCTTACTAATCGTTTCTTGTTCGTCCTAAAATTGTTCTTATTCGAAAGTGTGACCAAATGAGAATCTTTCTTGAGATGACCATTCAGAATTGTTCGGAGAATGAAGAATATTTCGAACTAATCGTTTCTTGCTCCAGCTAAAATTTTCTTGAGACCAATTTGTTATAAGACCAAATTAAGTTAATCCAGACGCAATTAAAAAGTGTTTCAAAAAAATATTGCTATTATTTTTTGTTGCTCATGGGTGAATGTGGAATCTCCTCTATTTTAAATTATTAGACTTGGGAACTTAATTATTTTCAAACCTAGAAAAATAGCGGAAAAATAAATACAATGATTGTATCGTCGACGCATTAAATAGTAAAAGATTTAACTGAATTCTGTGAGTAATTTTGATTATGGAACATCTCAATATAACACAATATAATAAATTGTATGTGTTTATCTTTGTAACTGAGCGTGAGTGCAAATTATTGTTCCGTCCTCCTTGATTTAAGCGCCTTTTCTGTAAGAAAAAAAATATATTAAGGAACAAAAAATTCTCTACATGACACTGCCTTAAGGATGGTCCATTTCTAATGACTGTTATTATTATTGCCAGCTAGGCCGGGGGAAAGTGCACCAACCCCTCTCAAGCGGCGGGGGAAAAAAAGATAGACCTATTTAAAGTAATAAATTCATCGATGGAGCTGTAACCCGAAGGTATTATTCTATTTTGAATAGAATGATTGGCGGGTTTTGGTTCTGGCCTCATTTTCTCACGCTGTTCTCTCTCGATACATTTTTTTTTCTTCTTCTTCTTAACTTAAGAAAGAATTCGAAAGCAATAGCATCGTAAGACATCGACCAGTGTTTGTTCTTGATCAACAAGGATGTATTTGTTTACTGGAGTAATAAGTTAGGAAAAGGTGCTAATGTTTTTTTAAATGGTGAAAGTGAGAGAGACTTGTTTGGTTGTTTCTTTGTGTGGATGACCAATTGAGGAAAATAATTGAGAAGAATTTAATGTATTTATAGATCGTTGTTTGTTGTAATCTTTGATGTGCCGCATTGGTTTAAATTATTTAACCTTTTGTGATAGAAATGAAATGCATTTTATTTGATTGATTTAATAAGAGTAGAATTCTTCTAAGGATTATTGAGGTTTTGGTTGTATTTTGATCGACTTCAATTTAGATTTTCGCGATGTCTCTAATGCCTGTTTCGATTGGATGAGAATTAAAAATAGAAAGAGAGTCTGAATAACAAAAATTTTAATCGTTTTTGTGTTCTTGATAATTGTGTAAATGGAGATAGAGGAATCCCTGAAAACAACACAGGTTTGCTTGCATTTATTTTTAGAATTAAAACTGTAAAAAAATGCAAAAGAATATGGTAAAAAATATTTTCATATTAATACTTTTTCATCGAACATTTGATCAAATTTTATTCTATATATTTGTAAATATGAAATGAAAGTGGAAGTGAAAATGTTAACCCATTCTTAAAAATGCATATAAATAAATAAATAAATAAAATAAAATAATAGTAACACTGATAGAGCAGGATAAATTAATTATAATACTAGAATATAAAAAAAGTATTAAATTTATAAAAAAATTCTTTTGAAATACGGAATAGTTATCACAACGAAATGGAATGTAATTAATTATCAAAATAATTTCATTAATACCGAAACGTTCATAATTTATAAATAATGAAGTGTAGAGTTAATTACATAAGGAATTATTATATTAGTAACATATTACATCACATATTTTAATTACATAAATACTTATAAATAACAAAATATAATCAATTTTGAAGACGAGGAAAGAAATATGAAAAGTTATGTACCATTAGAGCGAGATCAAAGTCTTGTGCTAATGAAGACAAGGAAGACATAAAGTTAGAAATGAAATATTTGTAAAAAGAAACTGCATACATAAATAAAATAATATTTCAGAAGAAACTTAAATAAATTTATATCTTGAAAGGATCTTTCATTTGAAGACTAATATATTGTGCGCTTGATAAAATAAAGAAAACAACCACAAACTAGGACACTCGTCACAATAACTTCCGTCATTTCGGCTCGTATTACGTTCTCTTTGCTCTAGAGTGGGCAGTTTATACTTAAACAATTTCTCAGCTTGACCGTGGGTGAAAAATACACAACCGCCTGATCAAATACTGGAAGGTTATGCAGTGTTCTGTATATAAGACATCTGTCTACATCTCTGAAACTATCTTTCAGTGAGTCATTTTATGGCAAAGGTGCGAAAAATCTGCTTACGAAATGACCTTGAGACTGAAAGTTCTTGATCCTGAATGTGCTCTTCACGTACAGTAAACTGTATATAATTTACCGAAAGATAGTAAAAGTACCAACGTCACTGTTTTGTGTTTTGCTGTGTTTTGAAACTTGCGAATGTCATCTCGATTGTGCTGATTATTTGTTCTTAATTTCTAACATTTGCTTAAAATTCCCTTTTAAGAATTTGATGCGTAAGAACTTCTATCAGAAGCGTGACGTGAAATTTTTCATGTAATGTGAAGGGGTCAACTCGTTTCTCAAAATTAATTTCAAATTTTGTTTATTTTCAATGTGAAAAGAATGTTTGTGTAGAGTATGGATTTCGAAAACAATTTTTTCACGAAAAGTTTTTTAAAAAATTCAAAAAAAAAAAAGTTTTATTTTTAAAATATCAGTATTCAGCAATTATTATGGGGGAGATTTGCGACCCCTATATTTCCCCATCACTACGCCATTGACATCTGTTGACATACCAGCTAAAATAATATGTAAATTGATTAGGATTAAGCAATTTATTATTTCAATTCATCTAAAGCTTTGTTATATAAATTTTGTTATTGGGAAGCATAAAACATTTCATGAGACAAGTATAACATTATTACAAATCTTTTCCCATTCAGATGTTGGTCTCGTAAGAACAAACTCCTTATTAAAAATTTAATTCTGTTAAAAGAAGTTTGGAGGAGGGGGGTAGGCTAGGAGAAGAAAAACCATCTAATAATGAGTTGTTTTTAAATGAAATTTAGTTACATAATTCTAAGAAAAACAAGAAAAATAATAAGAGAATCGTTTAATCTACGCATTTAAGTGAACATTTTTTGCTATTATAAACTTGTTCTGTAATCTAGTAATAAATCTCTTTTTTTTTAAACTTCTGATGGTTTTGCAACAACATAATTCCAACTTTAATATCTTCTTTCAAATGTCGTGTTCTTCAGCAATTTTTTTTCTAGTCTTCCAAAGCATGGTAAATGGTAAAGGAAGTTGTATTTTGTTACGTGGATGACTGATGTTCAGGTTTTTCCCCATTTTTATTTCGTCATCGTCTGGAAAATGAGTTGAACATTCAGTTATTTCTAGTGGGGAATATATTATTTCTGTTTGCTTTTTACAATTAGCATAGCTTATAGATATGTTAAATGAACAATTTTTTTTAATGACAAGCTTAATAGGATATTTTTCCCTATTCGTAAGCAGAAATTTAGACAGAAAGAATTACAGAAAATGTCTCTAAAAGTATTTCATTGAAGTACTTAGAGAATATCAATATAATCACCTCATAAATCGCTTGAGGTTTTTATAAGCTCCACTGCTTGATCTAACGAAGATACTCAAGCCTATTTATACAGGGAGATTCAAAGTTCCACTGACATACAGTTTGTCTTATCTCAATGTGCAATCGTAGAAGAGGGAAATGTTGCATATGCAATTCAAATAATAACGCCAGAAGTAGATAAGGTGAATATTAGTTCATAGGTTTCATTTGGCAGATGGGAACAACTGTACAGTCTAAATAAGCATGTACGAGGGGGCGACAAAACTTTACATTGGAAAATGGCTTAGGCGCACGTTTTACGGGTTTCCTCCAAAAAAATTACTTAAAATGAAAAGGGCAATCGAGGAAATATGTTTTGTTTCTCTTCCGGACATGGGTAAAAGAAGTTACTCGAACGTTACATGAGCATAGAGCTGTTTATCAACTTTAAAAATTCACCCTGATTGGAATAGAAGGCTAATAGCTAATACAATAGATCAATCAAAACGTACGTCGCTGATTATTTTAAAGATCTTCACATTTATGGTTTCAAAAAACACACAGAGGGAAGAAAGAAATCAATATTTGTTAGAGAAGAAAGAATAATTTTACATAACGCTCTGTGCGAAAAAATGTCTGCTGGCCAAATTTCGCGTAGGCTTTCTCTAAGATGTTATGTGCAGACAATTCAACATGTCGGCTCAAAACAAATTTCTGTCTTATTAGGAGGATAATGGTCATAAAGGCTCCCTATACACAACAAACTCACTTAGCGTTTGCTCGAAATTATATGTCTTGGACTGATAAATGGAAAAGTATAATTTTTTCAGATGAAAAAAAGTTTAACATGGATGGCCCTGAGGGGAAAATTATTATTGTTACGATTTAAAGGAAGATAAATATTCTTTCTCTCGAGGACAATGCAGAGGTGGTTCTGTAAAAGTATGGGCGACTTTCGCAGATATAATGGCCAAGTGGATATCGCTTTCGTAAACTGTCGAACGAGCTTCATTCATTATCAAGGTATAATATTTACTGCCTA
>BMAW01014999.1:219196-235593 GCA_019974015.1 Nephila pilipes | reverse complement strand
CGAACGAGCTTCATTCATTATCAAGGTATAATATTTACTGCCTATGTTGAACGAATTTCATTTATTATCAAAGTATAATATTTACTGCCTATGTCACCAGTTATCGGTGATCAGTGTTGGATGTTTCTTCTAGAATATATATCTATACGTCGTTCTAACTTAAAAGCTGCGTCGTTAGAAGCGACTGGAGTGTCCAGAATGATCACTGAATTTTACAACCAGAAATCCGGAACTATATATCATAGAGAATGTATTGGGATGTTTAGAAAGTGTTATTTACTGTAACAGTCAGTGTTTCCCAAACGAAAGCATGGATTTTAAACGAGTGATATAACATATCTGTAAACTTATTCCGCAATCTGGTGAGGCTGCCTAGTGGTCATGGTTTTGGATTCGTAGCCGGCGGTTTTCATTCAATCGCGGTTTCGATCCTTGGCCGCTAAAGATACGCCGTGCAGCCGGGGCTAATGCACGTTAAACCTGTCGGGGCCCAAAGTCCTCCCGTTGGCGTTGTGTGGAAGTTAGGAGAGGGGGTGCCAGCTCAGGTGTCGTCCTCGTCACTTGACCGAGGTTCAAAGTTACAAGGTCCGTTGCCAATAGCCCTCGTGTTGCTTCTAGTGCGACGTTAATACAAAAAACTAAACCGCAATTTGTTTGACTCAATGGCTACTCGATTATTTGATGTAATCGTGAATCATGGTGGTTCATCGAAGCATTAACGTTGTTTTCCTTATTTTTATTTGTGGTCTTAAAATTATGTCGCGTGTATTTCTTCGTATTTGATTTATTTTTGAACAAGCGAAAAGTTTTCATGGTCAGACTACTTGGCTTGCAGTAAACTTTTAATTTTGTATTTGTATACCATTTTCATTGCATTTAAATAATTTTTCATTCCTTTTGTGTCACATTATCAACGGAAATCTCGGGGCCTTCAAATTTTGTGGTAACTCTAATGGAAAAGACAGGCGTGTAAATACAATAAAAATCCCTTTGGAACATATTGATGCAAACACTTCTCGAAAACAATAAGTACAATTCAGGAACGATAATCGAGAAATTATAGATTTGCTTGTATTAGGATGACATAAAATGCCTACTACATTCTAATTATTATCTATACATGACTTAAAGCAATCTGAAGAATATCAGTTTTGACAGACATTTTTCAGAATGTGCGCCAATCTGTGCAGCTTTGTTTTCAGGGGCTTTGATTTGGGGTACCTTCTCCACTTTTTTTTGGGGTGCGTGGGGAGGGTTACATTTTTATTCCATTTTAGCCGCCTAAAACTAAGAATTATGAGGGGAAATTTTGTGTAAACTCTGCTGTCGTTTCACTTAATTGTTTTTCCTTTCGTTTCATTCATGATTAAGAAATTTACATATCGGAAATATGCACAAAATACATCGGCATCGTGGCACGGTTGTTAGACTCGTGCGTTGCGGCTCACTGTTTACTAAAGCACCGCAGCAATTGGAGACTCGCACAACAGCTGTAACATATGCTGTGAGGAAAGGCAGCCAAATTGGATGAAAGTGTGGAAATCTATGGCAAATGAAAGCAAATACACTTAACGTTGGTGTAAAACAGAGAGACCAGGTATATGACTCTTAGAAACTCATTTTAATAATAGCCTTTTTTTTGAATATCTATTTAAATGTTATTTAGCACAAGCAATCTGTAGGAGCATGTTTTTACTTTTCCTTGTTTAATTTATAATGTAATGGTGGTATAAAACAAGGCATTGAGTAAACTCAATGGCTACCTCAATGGCTTAACTCAATGGTAGATTTTGACAAACTGTGATTTTTTGGTGTTTTTTTAAAGAAGCCATATTTTTTTAATTAAATTATCGCTGATCCTTTTTGATTTATCGAATCACTTCCATTTAATTGTAATACATGTGCAACATTGTTACTTTGATGAAAGTTATATTGTACAGTAATCAGTTTAAAAAATGCAACTACACTTTAGTATTAAAACTAAACCACTATAAATTTAGCATAAACTGCAACTTTTACTTCTTCGTCTAAATTCACTCTGACAGCGTTAAAACTTACCATCTTGTAGCTAAATGTTTAAGTTGTGTGGATACTCGTATACACCCTCCCCCATTATGCTCTCCGAACTCCCTCCTTTTTATGCCCCTCACTACTTATTCCCAATCGCCATCACTGGTTGTTGCTATTGATGAATCAGTTCATCTGGACATAACTTTGAATACTTGTAAGACTTTCCGTAAATGACCATGGTAGCCTGGTGGTCATTTCGTAAACTCACGGCCGATGTTGTTTCTGTCCTGTCATGTTTTAAGAGTCCTGATGCCACCTGAGATCTGATGCATTTTAAATATTTTGAGGCTTCAAGTCCTCCTATTGGTGGTGCGGACGTTTTGAGAGAAAGGTGCCAACTCAGGTGTCGTCTTCGTCACTTGATCGAGATCAAAATTTTGAAGTTCATCGCCAGTAACCTGGTTTATTTCAAAATGTAACATTAGTAAACCATCACTTAATCAAGACTTTCCATACAACCATCATCAACACATATGCAATAAGCTTGTAAACCCCTTATTTCTTACTGGCTTTTTCGAATTCCTTGCCTATTTTAAGGAACGATTGCTAACTCTGGAAAGTATTTCATTTTCTGTGTTCCCTTACGATGTTTGTTTGTTTTCGTACACCTGACTTCCCCTTCCATTTTGTCATTGAAATATTCAACCACTCTGAGCGAGGTTTGCTCATATTTTTACTGCCCCATTTAGTATTATTTATTCTTTTCTTTCGACTCTACTTCCTTCAAAGAGCCCACGATCATCTTCCGGAGTTGGCTCATGCTATATAAGAAAGGGAGTCTGCATCTTATATAGTTTTATATATAATACTTTTCTGTGATACAGTCGAAAAGAGAGAATAAAGGAGATAGTAGAAATAGGTTGAACTTATGCCTTGAAAAGGAGATATTTTTTCCCCGACTTTTAATATCGCGGGGTCAGAATTAAGCAAAAAACATCGATTCCGAATTAAGATTTAGTCATATTACATGGTGTGTAAATTTATTTCTTTGGAATTTGGATAAATTTCGTCGTTTCTGTGAAGTTGATTTTTGTTGTTCCTTCCTAATTCACTCATGTATTTTACTATACATCTCAATCTCATAGTTTGTAATACAATTTGTATTAATAAAACTAATTGTAATGACCGCTCTTTAATCCGGAATTTGATGACTCAGTATGTTCTATAATCCGGGACCGATCAGTATGTTCGCTTTCGGATTTTTTCATATGGATTACGAAATCTTTTGACCTTGACCGTCAAACTGGACACAGCTCTTCTCGTATTTTTACCCGGTATTATTTTAACTGTCAGTTTTTATTTCATTACACTGTTTCTTGTTTTCTAGTGGGTTATTTATCCCGTTTGTGCATTTTGCAACCAGTGGCGGATCCATTAGGTGGGCACGTTCGGCACGTGTCCCTCTCCCGTCATGATTTCCCGCAAAGGCAAAATAACATACCTGAGCAGGAAATCCCATCCAAATTGTCCCAACCTAATTTAAAAGTGTTTATTTTGCTGTTTTAGTTTAATTTGTGTGTGTGTCCGAGCTATCTACCAAAATAAGTTTATAGTTCTCAATTTGAATTTGATTCCTGAGTTAATATTTAGTTTATTTTTCAGATTAAGGACTAATTCGTGGTTTGAATTGAACACATATATCCGTGATATAAAAACGATTCTCATGCTTTGGTCAACCAGGTTGAAAAAATAATGATAAATGTTGCTGATCCCGAAATTAGCGGAATACACAATTCCTTCGACGTATTAGAAATTGCTTTATTCTTGAAAGAGAAATTTAATTTATTGATCTAAACAAAAACAGGAGTACAATATAATTTGCCTCTGTCACAAAAATTTATTAATAAGAAGAATTGGAGTATTTTCAACGGGAAAATGTAAGGGGGAAATGTACTAAAGTAGTGTACGATTCTTTTTTCAATGATTAATGATTGGACTAGTGTACCTTGAACCATACTTTAGGGGAGCACCGTGCTTTTTACAGAGAATCAGTGTCATTTTTCTTTGGCACTGATTCTCGTTGTACTTTTATCTGGAGAGAGCCTGGGACGCGATCCCATCCATAACTCATTTGGAAAAAGAATTATTACGATGGTCAAGGTTCAATGGTTTGGGCAAGCATTATGTTAGATGCCCTATGCTTGACCTTTCAGGGGCGCATTTGGATTAGGATTCGTGTTAATCGACGACAACGCTCGTCCACATAGGCCTCAGTTGCTCGACAATTACCTGGAAAGTGAGGGTATTTGCCGCAGGGTGCGGCCAGCCAGATCTCCTGATCTTAACCCTATAGAGCATGTCTGGGATACTGTTGGGACTGCATCTCTCCATCCTCCTCCGAAAACTGCCTCATTGTAGAAGTAGGATAGGCTGCCACAGGGACTCTACTACTTCCTGTCCAGTATGCCTTCACGTTCTATGTGACCTGTCTGGCTTTAGAGGGGACCATACTTCATATTAGACTCATTTTCAGCTCGATATCACAACGTTGGTTTGGGATATTCCTACTCTATGAGTTTTACTGATTATCATGCTTACAGGAAATGACTTTTAATTGGTACACCTCTTTCTTTGTTTTAAATGTATATTCATGTCAAATTTCTTTAAAATCTGTCCATTAGTTTTTCAAAAATTCGACATAACGCGTAAATGCTTTTAAATTTTTCTTGCGAATGTATTTATACATTTTAGGGACATTACAAAGGGTTATTTTTTGTCATAACACAGGATTGCTGACAATTTTTATTTGTTCCTAATGTAAGTGACCAAAAAATTGTCCATTTCACTTATTTTCAAATTTCACTAGATTATCCGTATGTTATCACGTTGAGATTGCATAACCATTGAGATGCTTTGAAACTGAGAAGTGTATTTTTTTTCCAGACAAATGTGATTAAATTTCGAATGGCAATATAAATAGTTATTTTCTGAATTTTAAAAAGAGGAAACGATTCTCCAGACAAGGAGGGGTTGTTCTTGCATCATTGATGCATCTATCTTGCATCATTAAAATAATGATGTGTTTATCTGGAATTTCTAAAAAAAAGTTATAAGTCATTTTCTGTAACGTTAAATAGGAGTAGGATTACGTCTTGTGGTATCAAATCTTACAATTTCCATTTATGCTATTGAGATTGTAACAGGGTTCGCAAGCCTATTTCATTTCATCTAGCCTTTTGGACATTTTTAAGACATTTTTTGATTGAAGAGCGTTGTGATGGAATCCTATTACCCGTTTCATCTGTCATTTTAAATGTTGCTCCAATCACAAGATATAAATTTCAACTTAAGTTCAAGTTCAGACAAAGTAACAAAAATAGTCAAATAATATCCAAAATATAATTTATTAATCCTCAAATGAGGAAGATGCTCTCAAACAGTTTAATGTTTCCAAACGTGAGTACTAACAACTATAATCTATCAAAGAATACGCTTATCGAAATACTATGCTAGTACTCCCTGCAATTATTAATTTGCTCCAACAGCGTTGCATCTTTATTTCATCAAATCAACAGACTTCGAGCTCATAATACTAACATCCTTTCTATTAGTATAACTTTATTATTACTATTAATTCAATTCTCTATCACTTTTATACGACTTGATTATATCTATTCAGTCCACTTCTAAAGTTTACTTAATTTGCATCAGCACATTACATTTGATTGGGGAAAAACCGTAAATTTGAGTATAGAATCAAAAGTTTCATTAATTGCTTATGCTACAGCCTCCATTTGTGAATTATGTAAATAGACATGACTTTATAAATAGAAATAGACTGAGAAGGAGTTTGTGGAAGGAATCATTAGGAGTTAGCTGAAGGAAACATTAATAGGAGATTTGAGGAAGATTACTGGTAAGAGATTGGAAGGTTTGAATTATGAGATTAGTTCCGGGTTCGGACCCGCTTTTAAAACCCAGTTTGATAAGTATTCATTGCTAGTTCTCTTTTGTAGTGGGTGCGTGATGGTTTTCTTGCAAATGTGATAAGTATCTTAATATTTGATTATTCTATCAGGAAGAATAGAAATAAGTGAAGATGTCGACTCTGATTATTTAAACTTTTCAATTCGTGACTGAATTTTATCAACTTGCAATGACTTAATTAAGTGAATGAAGTGAAATCAGAGAATCGCAGAGAGAGCATTTCATTTTTTTTTTAAAAAAAAATTGCACTCTTTATGCTTATTTTCAATGCTCACGAACAATTAATAATTCTTTTGTATATTGAAAATAAATTCTACTGGAATATTTATTTTAATGAAATTGTCAAAACTCGATTTATCATTTTTGTTCTCTTCATATTTCTTTCCGTATGTTAATTAATTACTTTATTGTATATGAAGAAAAAAATTCAGCAGTCTGTTGGAATTTAAATTTTAATGAGCACACATCAAATTTCTTGGTGAAGTACACATTTTGATTATCATCCATCATTAATATGTATTACTATTTTTTTAAAAACATTTTTAAAATATCCTTCTGAAAATAGTCGCACTTCATTTGGGAGATTTCAAGAATTCGCTTCTTACTAAATTTTCTTTAACTTTCATAAATAAAAAGTAGTAGTAATAAGAGTTTAAATTATACAGATAGAATTAAAATTCTTATCTATCGTGAATTGAATTTTGATAATTTTTCACAATTTATTTCCAGTATTATAAAATAGTAAAGAGTAACGTATCAAAATTTAATCGATATTGTAACATTCATTAATATATCATGACTTTTATTATTTTAACAACACAAAACAAAAAAAGTATTAAATATATTTATTATAAACCATTCACAGTCCATATTGAATGCTTTGTTTGTTTAAGCACTTATGATAAAAGTATATATAACCGACTCTAACAAGAATTCTTTGTTCAAGTGATTCAAGAACTTCTTTCAAAAGAAATAAAAATTCGTCTGCCAATGAATGAATCATTATTATTATACTGTTATGGAAGAATGAGAAAGAATGATTTCTAATTAAATACAATGAAAAAGTTTAATTAAATTAAATAACCTAGAATTGATTTGAAATGCTACGTTCTCTTTCACAGTAAAATAACCCATTTCTGTAATTTCGAATTTTTTTTTTTTAAAACGAGTTAAAAATTATGAAGTTAAAAAAAAGAAGAAAAAGAGAGAACACATTATTTTCTGAAACGAACCTTTTCTAATCTCTTCAGAGTGCTTCAAAGTAAGTTAAGTGCTGAAAATTAATTGTCGGATATCTCGGAGCCAAATTGACTCGATTATCAGAAGATTTTCCTGATAACTTTTTTTTGTTCCTGAAAATGTTGCGGATCATTTAGAATGACTCAAAACTGCTGAGTGGAGCCGAAGCAAAGTTCACGGCCATTCATAAAACGTTTGGTCATTTTTTTCTCTGATGTCGATGTTTCATCTGATTTCACTTTAAAGTGTCAACTAAACAAATATTTTGATTCCCGGATTTAACCATTGTCAGCAATTACAACCCTCGTGTGTTCTATACATTAGTTTGCTAGAAATTGCTTTGCTTTTCAACTAGATTCATATAATAAAAACATTTATTTTAAAATGACCGTAAAAAATATTTCTCTCGTCAATATCATTCAATATTGTTTTGCTATGGAAAAAAATGATATTTGTTTTCTATTCGCCGATTAAGTATTTGAGATTTAAATTTCCCGAAATTCCTTCAGAAATTACATTTAAAGTTCCTGAAATTCATTTCAACGATTCGTAACTACGTAAAGCTTCATGTTTTGTTTTTTGCCATCCAAAGGCCTATTGTTTAGTTGGATCAATTTGGCATACCAGATCACTTTTCAATTTTTTATCGTTTGTTTCAATTTTAATTACTTTTACCTTAAATATAATTTAATTATAATTAAATATAATTACCTTAAATATTCAATTTAATAATTTATCGTTTGTTTTAATTTTAATATCGGAAAAATTTACTATTGTCTTTTCCTCGATATTTCATCGTTTACTTTAATTCTTATTTTTTTATTGAGTAATTTAATAATAATTATAAAAGAAGCGCACGTTGGGTGGCTAAATCTGTTCTTTGCAAAAACTTTTCTTCAATTGTTTTCTGTTTGGCTCAATCCTACCTAGAAAACTAATTAAAATTCATCATTCATTTAATATTATTAAAGAAAGATTAAAATTTTAAAATAAGTGTAATATCTACAGGAAAAGAGAGCCGTAATGCTTCAGTGGGATGTAATTTTAATAATAACTGGCCATACAAATCAAATTGATAGCAGGTCACTTAATCGATTTGTAAATATTTTTTTAAAAATAAATTTCGTTCATAGTCGAAAGCCCTTCATTTATCGCGGCGGAAATCGATGCTCAATTAAAAGTATTTGGCAAAAACGTGTATGTTCTGTTGTTCATTATAATGAGCATGTTATTATTTTAAATACAATTACAACTTGATGAATTAATTTTTTTAAATCATCACTTTCTAGGAACTCTAACTGCGCTTGATTTTATATAAAAAATATATTTCTGTCTAATTAACATGTTTTGAACATGCAAGTGTCTTTAGTATCCGTGGATAGATCGTAAATTCATTTTTCTCTGATATGGGAATTATTTCTATATTTTATTTCGTTTTCTTGCGCATTTTATTGATTTCTTTAAATAAACGCTCTTTTTTTTAGACAATATTTTTTTGATTTTGTATAACTTTTCTACGATCATCTCGCATCTCAAGAAATTATTTCATCATCTCCGCTTGATAAAAGTTCACTAGGAGAAAAAAAGGATTTTTGAAAACATCTGAAGGCTGGTTTAAAAAGGCTGAAATTAAATCTTGTATCCCTATAGCTTTTAGTTCATATTTACTTTTTTATAATCAATTCATATATATTTAACTGTACCATTTTGGTAAGATGACAAAAAACAATAAGTGGCTATATTTCTGAAGGATTGGATAATTATTTACTGTATTAAAATGAATTCATTTTTAATTTACGGAAGACACAAAAAGAAGAAAAAATTTGTAACATAGTTACCATAAAGTTTGTTTCTATCATATGTAAGATCTTAAATTAATACATACTTAAAAAAAATAATAATTAGTTAATATCAAATTTTTATATGTATTCGCTGTCGTGCAAAAATCAGGAAGAATCAACGAAATTTTTTGAAAGTAATAATAAAGTATAACTGTAGGTGTAAACTGTTGCTGGCGTTCTAAAAAATATAAGTATCCGTGGGAAAGATGCGTAAGTACTATTTCCTTTCAAATGTTGTGAAAACCTTACGATTTCATCTACTTCTTGCAAACTGTCATTCGCTACCTGTGTGTTTTGTAATCTGGTTTTTTCGGAAACATGTGTATTTCCTTACGTTGGAAAGCATGGATTCATCTTATAGCTGAAAACCGTTGTGCCTTTCTTCCGAATAAGGAGGAATTCGAACATCCGGAAATGAGAGCTCTTGAATATATCGGAAATTAGCTCAGTTTCCGGATCCGTCCTACTAGAAGAACGTTTACCTCATCGATAAAAAAACATATAAGTTGAAAATTCTTAAATAAATTTGGTTGTGGTCATGTTAACGTCACTGGGTATTGCAAATTCTGTTTTTTTTTTTTATTTATTTAATATTTTGTTTTAGGTTGGAGTCTTACCAACTAGGAACAAAATCGAATAAGAATAAAATATATTCGAAATTAACAACATTTTGATTCGAATGTTCTTTTGACCAATTATTACAGTGATCCATGTTATGAGAATAAGGCGGTATTTTAAATTTTTTAAATTTAATGGGAAGTATTTTCGAAATATTCTCGTATAACAGGATAATTATTCCTAAAGGATAAATAAAAAAAAAACTTTTTTCGTTGAGGAATTGATCGACTCTAAGAAACATTTCGTAAGTGAAGAATTTGTGAAATAGAAGTTAATTTATTTTAAGAAAATTGGCAGTATGGTAGACATACTATTACAAATGGAATCGAATAAAACATAGCTCGAGTTATAAGCATGTATCTTATATAGGTCGAAGGCAAACACTTTAAAAATAGCTCTTGACAAACATAAATATAAGCCTAAATCATGTGAACAGCTTATTTGTTGACATTACTTGTTTAACTAGCACTAACACGCAGTACGATGCGTATCGTATGAGAGACAGTTACAAAACTCCATATGAGAAGAGGTTACATCGTGGACGACCAACAAACTCCTTACACCCTGACCCTTCTCCTCTCTAAAATTCCCATCCGTTTCCAATTTTTGTACAAGATGTAATTCCTTTGCAACAACGTTCCAAATGATGCTAGATCGCTATAAGAATAAAATCTGTGGAAGTGTACAAAGTGTTCTCTCTTCATTTTACAGCTACAAAATGTTTTCGTCGCTGCCAATATCGAAAAATGCCACTGTTCGTTAAGTCCAAACAATGGTGGTCGTATTCTAGCAACTGATCAAGGCGTATTTTGATAAGTAGTACCTGATAATTAGTTTTATTATTAAAGTTTAACATTATAAAATATACAAAAATAATATAAAGCTCATATCCTGCTGAAATAGCTACATGGTAGCCGAAAACCATTAATACCCTTCCCGTTTTCAAGCCGTTCCCTAGCTTGTCGTGCACATTCTTTCTAAAAATCGGAACTTTCTTACAACCCCGCCGGACGTGGGATAAATTGTTAAGAATCGGGACAGTCTCGCTAAAATCGAGACGTCTCTTCACCTTACCTTATTAGATGGTACCCTATCCATTGCTGACTCATATTCAAAGATGGATAGAGCATGGTGGATCAGTTACCTGATCTCATGACCTCCGAATTCAGCAGCCTGGATTTGCTGCTTAGAGAAGCACTTAAAGCTGTTGTATATGAAAAACCCATAGAATCTAAAATGGATCAAGTAGTAAGAATCATCTGCATTGCTTTTGGTATCCAAGCAAAATCAGACATTTTCGACCGTATCTGCTAATCCGTGGTCCGTCGGTGCAACGCATGAATCTCTGGCAAGGGTAGAAATTTCGAACATCTCATGTAACATTTTGAAATGGAACAATTTACCATAATATTTGGAATATTTGTGTGCAGCGAATGTTTCTGGTTATCTATGTCTTGTGTTCTTTCATTACTTTTATCTTTACTACCTTTCCCATTCTGTTTTCGTTCGTGGGTTGCTATGCAATTCTCTTATCAATTTTCACGTGCTCTATTTCTCCTTAAAGTTCGTACCTTTATTTACGAAGCACCCAGTATATCTATCTATTTATTTAATTAAAGTATAACTTAAGCAAAAATCATAACATAATTAACACAAAAATTTCAATTAAATAATTAGGAATCTTATGCAAAGACCAAATAAAATTATTTATTAGTGATTAACGCTGTTATAAATATTTCGATTTTATTGTGAAAGTATTTTCAAGAATATTTGTAGATACTTTAAAAATGAAATAAATAAAATAAAATTACCATAACATGAGGAACAATTATGAACAACAACGAAAAACATAAAATTCTCAGTTTCCAAACAACATTCCAGGTCAAATTTGTTTACAATGGCTATTTCTTCATTGAAAAAACGCTGTGGTCAATTTCAGTTCAAAGTACGATGAGGAAAAAGCAATTAATATTATTTTCAAATTAAAAATAACGTAATTTATTTAGGTACCAAAGATAGGTATTTTTTAAGTACCAAATTTTTAATCAAGAACACCCCCTCCCCCTGTCAATGATGTCCCGTTTTTCGAATGTTAAAATCTGGTCACCTTATATTAAGGACCTAATTTTCTTCAAATTGTGATGCATTTGCGAAAACAAACTGTGGCCTGGTATGTGTCTCCGAAGAAACCGTTCTTAAATAAATTTTTTGACTATAAGTAACGGGCCGAATAAAAATTATAAAACGATTCTTTTTTTTAATCTGTGGGATTAACTAATTTGAAGGGAAAGAAAACGCATTCGCAAGTTAAAATGCCTTATAAATCATCTAGTTTTAAGATATAGTAAAATTTGACAACTTTAATGTGTGGTACACTAACTCTTATGTTTATTTATATATCCTAGATGATTAAATTGGAACCATTGTCTTACTGTTATTGATCTGTTTCAGTCAATGTTAAATCTATTATTTAAGTGGAATAAATCAGTTTTATGGTTCCAATAAAATTTCTTATCAATCGTAATGTATTTATTCAAAATTTATGTTTCAGTTTCATTATAAAAGGGATATATCATGATTGTAATCAAACGAGATAAGTAATAATCTTTAATAAACCTAAAGACCTATAATTTTTTTTGTCAAACGATTATGATAATTTTCATCATTAAAAATTAATGTGCTAGCTTACCAACGCATTTCTTAAAAGTTAAATTTCTTTTATTTACATTTTTATCTGTGTATACGTATCCCATTAGATTTTTTATTGGAATTTTTCCAACTATATTTTTTCCCTTTTTTTTTTTTTTTTTTTTTTTCTTGTTTGTTTATGAACAATTCTGAAAAAGTATATCACTCTAATTTCGGCTTATATTTATATTTTAAAAAAAAATATGTGCCTTAAAAGGAATATATGCATACATATACCTTAACTTAATAATATTTTCAGAAAACTAAATGCTTTAATTTAATATGATATAGAAGTAACATTTTTTACCCTCTTTTGAACAACTTCTTTGTCCGATTTAAAAAATAATTATGAAAATGAATCCTTCAAAACCCCGTAAATTGTAACTATCAAGAGACTGTAATGTTATCAGGACGCTATATACAATTTTAAAAATAGTATACAGTGTCATGATAACATTGAATTTTTATATTTAAGTACTGAATTATAGGTCTCATCCCTTCATACAAACTTTGAAATAAAACATTTATGCTACACAAATTTGGATTATGGTTATAAATAATCAATCAAAATTTACCACAAGATTTTTTTAAAAAAGTGTACTATTTTAAGCAGATGTATTTCAAAGCAAAACGGAAGTATAATATTTATAGTTATGTTCAAAAGTGTATAATTCCTGTAATATTCAGCTGCCTCTACTTTCTCTACCGTTAAAATAAAAAAAGAAAAGAAAAAAAAAAATGAAAAGCATTTTTTGCCTCTAATGCACCCTTTTTCTTCCATTACGAGAAGTTTATGATCACCCAAAAGCAGATGTTTTAGAAAGTACTAGCAGGTGCCTTGTACTTTTCAAATCTCTGCACTCACGTTTGAAAGCAATATCGCGTATTATTTTCTAAATTGGTTATATTCCTGCCTATACATTTACAGTCGCGTAGATATAGTTTATATTCTATAGACAGTGATAAAATTTTCTTATAGCCTCTCAGTTGTTGAATTTCCAGAATCAATTCAATTTGAGGTTTCTCAGAATCAGTTCAATTATTCTGGCGAGGTTCAGTACCAGCCGGATTTCTTTTTATACCAAATAAATACTACAGAATTAAGAGAAATCGAACAAAATGTTTTAAATGTTTTCATTGCAATATATGTAAATATGTTAAATAAAAACAAACAAAATATAGGGGATGCAAAGTCTTGCAAAGAACAGATTTAGTCACCTAAAGTGCGCTTTTTCTTATAATTATTATTAAATTACTCAATTAAATATAAGAATGAAAGTGAACAATGAAATATCGAGAAATGGACAATAGTAAGCTTTTACGATTTTAAAATTAAAAATATTGATAAATTATGAAATTGAATATTAAATCATCTAAATGTAATTAAAATTGAAGCAAGCGATAAAAAATTGAAAAGTAATCTGGTATGCCAAAACGCACCAACTAAAACAATAGTCCCTTGGGTAGCTAATAAATTTACAGAAATCAAAAGCATGATAAATACTGCATTGTTTTTAAAAAATAATCCTTAGATATGAATCTTTTTAATTACATATTAGGAATAAGTGTCGTTTCTCTTCTATTGGATGTAGTTACTTAGTTCTGATACAATCAACTTAAACGTTTACCTGCATTTTTTCTCATAAAAACGTATATTCTTTGATGTTCTTATAAAATATTCATATAATCTTAAAAATGGGATCTTGCGAATTACCAGGAATAATAACGTTTTATTGTTACGATCGTGTATCAAAATGACGAAGTTTTGCACTTTATTGAATAATGATAGTCACACTGATAATTCAGTACTGAATATTTTATCATAATAAACGCACTTGTGATACACTTGGCCTAGAGATGTTAATATCGGTTTTGATCTACCTTGACGGATTTTAACCTGTCCTTCGGAACTGCCAACAGAAGGAACGATAACAATCCATTAATTTTCGTGTCTTGCCTTCATACCATTTGCACAGCTGCTTAAAATCCGCTAATAATTTTACCATATGCAATTATTACGAATAGAGTACTTTATTTAAAGTTGCATTCATGAAGCTGATCGTTTCTAAAAGGAAAAGTACTGTTATTTTTGGTTCTAACACGCACTGGGAATAATTATGGAAATTAATTTACTTTCGAATTTTAACATTTGAAGGCTAACTCGTGATAAAAAAAAATTTAAAAATTATCTAGAATACAAAAGAACTCACACACTTTTCTTGCGGTTTCAATGAATTAAATACTTTCATTTATTTAATATATATATATATATGTGTGTGTGTGTGTGTGTTGAGATTTTACCTATACAATTAAACAGATTAATGACATAATCTGCATAAATGACCGAAAAGATTTTAGTCGAGCTTCAGCCTCAAAAGGCCGATTAGTCGATTTCAGTCGAGCTCGGCCTCAAAAGGCCGAAGCGAACACACAATAAAAATCTCAGATGATCATCAGAGAGGAGTGTATAAGAGCAAGAGAGGAAAGAGAGCATGAAAGAGAGAAATTTTGTTATGTGAAGTTATAAAGCAGGGATCTTTCAAAATAAACGTCATATAACACGTGGTACAGGATTAGGGATTCTAGGGAAATATCATAATAGACAAGGAGTCTAATAGGGATTGTTTTGACAGATTTATGATCGTGGGAACGCGAATTTAACCTGTTTTATGATCTAATAAATAATAAATAAAATAAATATCTAATAAATAAAAGAATAATTTGGAAGGAGATCAGGAAATAAGAATAAACTTTTTACTTTTGAATTAGGGAATGCGATATAATACACATACACACACACACACACACACACATATATATATATATATATATATATATATATAATCCAGTTAGAACAATGTTTTTAGAATTTGGAATATTTTCAATAGAACATTTTTTTCGGTATACTTCATTTTCCACTCAATCAAACAAAATAATTTCCTTCGGTGGAAGCAATTGTCTTGGAACTTTCATTACTAAGAAGAAAAAAAATTGTAATGAAAGAATGTGGAATAAAGATGAAATTCATTTTTCTAAAAACATTTTATGAATCGTCGATACTTATTAATGTATAATATATATAAAATTGAGATGCTGAATATTTTCATATTCACACTTATGTAGTTGAAATACAGTGTCGCACATTCATTATAAGCAAAATAATATTTTTAAAGGGGAGGTTTCAAACTTTTAAATTAGTTTTTGCGTTTGCAAACAGTTTAATGAAAATTTCTCTTATTTATTTTTTATTTAGGTTGGAGCCTGTAATACTAAGTCGCGGAGAAGTCGATGGGATTTTAGAAGACGATTCTCACAAAACCGGTACTTATATTTTGTATGAAGATTTAGAGAAAGAGAAAATGTACTTAGCTTTCAAGTAAGTTTTCTAATCATAGCTTTTGTCCATTGTTTTTCACTAATTTTCAAATCGCTTAAAATTTTCGTTACATGTTTTTGTGGACTATATGTAGAATCGACATCTTTATCTTTCATTAAGATTACCAAACCTCTAACTGATGGATCAGAAAAATTACAGACATAATCGTTTTAAATTGTTACGTTGATATGTTTATTACTAAATATGACTCTTTTTAAATGCAGTCATTTTTTTATTAGTCTATCTACCATTGTAACATTATGTTGGTCACACACAGTAAATTGAGAAAAAAGAATATAAAAAAAACATAAGAATTCTAAATATATTAAATGCACTCATTGTGAGTTTCAAGCATATTGAATCATTTTAAAAACAAATTTTTTTTTTTTTTTAAATTTTGTATTTTTCAAAGAATTAATAGAACAACAAAAATTGCGTCTGAACATTACATGTGTCACGATGGAATGATTCTAAATTATACTTAAAGTGCAATTTAATTGCAGTGAAAAATTATTTTGATAGCTGTAAGAGAATACAGTAGTATTTCTTTATAATGTAGCATAGGTCTGAAAAATTTAAATCTTAAATTGGAAGAGTCAAGTTTTTAATGAACACGATGCATTTTAATAACACATCGA
>BMAW01014999.1:199488-218796 GCA_019974015.1 Nephila pilipes | reverse complement strand
GGAAAGAGAGCATGAAAGAGAGAAATTTTGTTATGTGAAGTTATAAAGCAGGGATCTTTCAAAATAAACGTCATATAACACGTGGTACAGGATTAGGGATTCTAGGGAAATATCATAATAGACAAGGAGTCTAATAGGGATTGTTTTGACAGATTTATGATCGTGGGAACGCGAATTTAACCTGTTTTATGATCTAATAAATAATAAATAAAATAAATATCTAATAAATAAAAGAATAATTTGGAAGGAGATCAGGAAATAAGAATAAACTTTTTACTTTTGAATTAGGGAATGCGATATAATACACACACACACACACACACACACACATATATATATATATATATATATATATATATATATAACACAGTTAGAACAATGTTTTTAGAATTTGGAATATTTTCAATAGAACATTTTTTTCGGTATACTTCATTTTCCACTCAATCAAACAAAATAATTTCCTTCGGTGGAAGCAATTGTCTTGGAACTTTCATTACTAAGAAGAAAAAAAATTGTAATGAAAGAATGTGGAATAAAGATGAAATTCATTTTTCTAAAAACATTTTATGCATCGTCGATACTTATTAATGTATAATATATATAAAATTGAGATGCTGAATATTTTCATATTCACACTTATGTAGTTGAAATACAGTGTCGCACATTCATTATAAGCAAAAGAATATTTTTAAAGGGGAGGTTTCAAACTTTTAAATTAGTTTTTGCGTTTGCAAACGGTTTAATGAAAATTCCTCTTATTTATTTTTTATTTTTTTTATTTAGGTTGGAGCCTGTAATACTAAGTCGCGGAGAAGTCGATGGGATTTTAGAAGACGATTCTCACAAAACCGGTACTTATATTTTGTATGAAGATTTAGAGAAAGAGAAAATGTACTTAGCTTTCAAGTAAGTTTTCTAATCATAGCTTTTGTCCATTGTTTTTCACTAATTTTCAAATCGCTTAAAATTTTCGTTACATGTTTTTGTGGACTATATGTAGAATCGACATCTTTATCTTTCATTAAGATTACCAAACCTCTAACTGATGGATCAGAAAAATTACAGACATAATCGTTTTAAATTGTTACGTTGATATGTTTATTACTAAATATGACTCTTTTTAAATGCAGTCATTTTTTATTAGTCTATCTACCATTGTAACATTATGTTGGTCACACACAGTAAATTGAGAAAAAAGAATATAAAAAAAACATAAGAATTCTATTGTATATTAAATGCACTCATTGTGAGTTTCAAGCATATTGAATCATTTTAAAAACAAATTTTTTTTTTTTTTTAAATCTTGTATTTTTCAAAGAATTAATAGAACAACAAAAATTGCGTCTGAACATTACATGTGTCACGATGGAATGATTCTAAATTATACTTAAAGTGCAATTTAATTGCAGTGAAAAATTATTTTGATAGCTGTAAGAGAATACAGTAGTATTTCTTTATAATGTAGCATAGGTCTGAAAAATTTAAATCTTAAATTGGAAGAGTCAAGTTTTTAATGAACACGATGCATTTTAATAACACATCGACCAATAACTCCAAAGACTAACCCAGAGATGGCGCTCGTAGTAAACCAGTAACCAGGTCTTTCTAGAGTACTAATCTTTGCTTGAAACGTGTCAAAATTTTAAGTCGATCGAACCAGGAAAAAGGTTTTTTGAAGTGAAGTGAAAAAGGTTTTTTTCAAGTGGGTGCCGCGATTGCTTTAAAACAGCAACGAGTCGATGATTCAGAAAGCTGTTTATCGCTATTTACTCCTGCTCAAAAGATTTCTTGCAAAAAAAAAAAAAAAAAAAAAAAAGGTGGAAAAGCGTTGGAACAATTGTATCACCCTAAAGGTGATTAATAAAGTGTTATGTTGATGAGAATAAAAAAAATTCACTTAAAAAAAAATGTTGTTTAGACTCGAGATAATTGATCGATGTGTTATATATTCGATTGATTGATTGTTTGTTGACGCCACACTGAGAAGCAAGAGGAAAGCTATTGAAGGAAAGTTTGTACTTTTGATCTCGCTCAAGTGACGAGGACGAACCTTAGCTGCCACATCCCTCTCCAAACTTCTATTCCATAGACGTTGCACAGAAGCAACACGAGGTCTATTTATTGGCAATTTATCTTTCCATTTTGAACCACAGCTGAGTGGTGAGGACAATACTTGAACTAGCACCACCCTCTCCTAACTTCCACATCCCGCCAACGGGATGACAGTTTTAACGTTTATCATTCACACTACTCGACGAGTTTTGAGTGAAACCTAGATTCAAATATAAAACTAGATTTAAACAACACCGCCCGGAGTTCGTTTACAACCATTGGGCTACCTAGGCCCTAGTTTCGATTAATTATTCTAATGTTAAAGCTTTCATCACCTGATAGAAGAGAACAGGAATCGAAGTCGTGAATTTTTTTCAGATAGGGTTATACAGTGAAACTTCTGTAATTCGAAAGTATAGATGATTCGACTTCCCCCCTCCCTCTTCAACAGACGTGTATTATTATTTAACGGTGTTTCTAAGAATTATGGAAGTAAAGGATATCAGATTCTATATTTTATCGTATGATAGGTTCAAACAATTTACAACGACTGAAAGACTGCATTCAAATATTTAAGAAAAACCACATGTTTGTTAACGTAGTAATTTGTTAAAAAAGATACATGCTGAAAATATTTGATTTTAACGAAAAATATAAGTATATATTTAAGCCCGACGAGAACATTTCATTGTACAGTACACTGTACGCACACTGTTGTAATTTTATGCCAACGTGATATATCATGTCACCTGCTAGAAAACAAGAAAGTACTAAAATGAAAGCTGACAGTTACGATCAGAGGCGTAGCGAGAAATTTTTCATAGTTAGGGTGGGGGGTCTTCTACTTCAATTCATAGCTCAAAATTAATTTTAAATTCCAGTTCTTATATTCAAGATGAAGAAAATGTTTATGTGTGGGGATTTGTACTTTAGTTCTCTAATACTATTGTGTTATATTTTGGCCGTATTCACAATTGTTTTTTGTATTTTTTGGAGGATATTTTTTTTTCCAATTCCATATTGTTTTAAAATTTAGATATTTTTATGAAAGCAAATCCACGCATTGCAAAAAATGAAAATATATATTTCCTTTAAATAAATATAAAAATTTAATTTATTTGAAATTATCTCTTTTTAATCTCAGTATACGGCGATCCTTATTTAGTGGGTTACAGCACCTCATAATCGTTACGCCACTGGGTTCGATAAACATCGGGCGTAAATGCGAACAGTACTGTGTCGCGATCTAGTGGTCCGAGTTAGCAAAAAAAAAAAAAAAAAAAAAGTCCGAAAGCGAACCACTCGCTTGGTGTCAGATTCTTACCTGCCATTGAATGTCGTATTAAAGAACGCTTTCTGTACCGTAATCTCGGTTAATTTAAATTCATGCATAAATCTTGTTATATCTTCTCTTTATCAAGTAAAACCCACACTAATTTCACGGTTTCCGATTTCAGTCAGATACGGTAACTGGAAATTACCATCAATCCGATTAGTTTTTTAGAATGCCGCACAACCACACTTGTTTTGAATACTTCCAGAAAGTCGAGGAACACTTTTCCAGAAGCTCATTTCGATTTCGATACGTAACAGGGTTATTTGAGATCTATTTATGACATTTCCGTGCGACATCTCGCGAGGTGAAAGAAAACGAGGTTATTTTGGGCGCGTGTCCATAAAAACCGCCAGAAACGTGATCTCAGTGAAGGTTGACCGTTGCGAAACAAGACTGCGCTGACCTACTGCTGATCTTCGGAGGCTGTTCACTCAATTTTTGTCACCACCGCTGGGAAAAACAAGAGTCGAGTGACGACACGGCGCCCCCTTGTACCGTGTGTTTTCGCTGGAGTTCTGTTTCATGTTTCGCAACGGGAGTTCTGGTTTTAGATACTCGAGGAGGATATCGCAAATGTTCAATTATTACCAAAAAATAACTGAGATGTCTGGGTAAAATTTATTCTGCATATTAATCGATCTCTATGTACATAAGGTTGTAAATTAAAGCTGTTCATGTTGATTTGTTTGGTTTAAGGATGTCATAGATTGAAGTAAGGGATAATACATAGTTTAATCCCTGTGACGTTGGGCTATTCGCGATTTTCTCTTCATTAACCTTGAGGACTTTATAGTAATTTGAATTGCATAGAATTACAATTTCTTTCCAACCAAAATGAAACGTGATTATGTAAATTAAATGAAGATAGATTTGAAGTGGAGGGAATTGGAGATGGTGATACGTAAATGAAATATAAATAAAGGAAGACAGAGGATAATGACTTGTTGATAGAGATTTATAATTGGGATTGAAGCACTTCAATTAGTTTTGAAGATTGAAGTAAATTTCAGATAGAGTTTTCAGAATCGGCCGTTTTTGTGATGTGATTGAATCTGAACGAGCAATTTGGTGATTTCAGATTTAAATCATAATCTAGGATTGCTGAGTTAATTGGGATTCGAGGAAGAGCGACCTTATCATGCTTCATTCAGAAATATGGTATTTTGTCTCGCTCTTGCATATCTTCAATTGGAGTTTCATAATTAATAACAGTTTATAATTAAAAGGTTTAGTTTGGTTTTATTAACGTCGCACCAGAGGCAACACGAGGGCTATTCTCGTATTTTGAGACACGGTCAAGTGCCGAGGACGACATTTGAGCTGGAGCCCCCCTCTCCTAACTTCCACATCACGCCACGGGAGAACCTTTGGGTCCCGACAGATTAAACATGCATCAGCCTCCGCTACACGGTGAGTCTTTAGTGGCATCAAGGTTCAAACCCGCGACTCTACAAAAACCGCCAGCCGCGAGTCCGCAACTTTGACCATTAGGCGACCGCGCCCACTTATAATTAAAAGGAACAATGGCCACTGAATTAAATAATGGAGGGCAGTCGTCGCATGACCTTCAAAAAATCAAAAAATTTTGGGAGACATATATGACATGGTTGGTGACTATAAAGATAATAATAATAAATAAAATGTAAGCCTCTATCTCGATTATATTTTTAGTAATAATTAAGACTTTACAATATCACAGCATAACAATCAAAACTTTACGATACTGCTGGTTACTTCAATCTACGGTTTCCTGAAATCAAACAAATAAACATGAATAACTGTAATTTACAACATTAAGTACACAAGGATCATTTAATGAGCACAATGCATTTTATTCAATAAATTAGATTAATCAACACTTTACAATATCCCTTCTTACAGGATCCCCTAAAAGTTTCTGTGCTAATGATTCATGAATTAGACAAAAAAAAAATCTTTAAAACAATTTTTATTTTAATAGAGAAAAGTATTTCTATCGTAACGTTGAAAAAAGAATTTTGTAAACCTATATTTACAAAAAATGTTCAAAATGCCCTCCTTATCTTGAAGGCAAAGTTTAACTCATTTGCATATATTTTGAGAAGCGCTTTTCAAGATGCTGAAAGTGAGTTCTTGTATCTTTTGAGAAATATGGCAATTTACAAATCATCCATTGTTTGGGGATTGTTTTCATAAACTTTGTTATTTAAATATCCCCTGAGAAAAATTGTAGGAGAATGCTCAAATCAGGGTAACCAAAAATTTATTAATTAAGAGTCGATTGCCAAAAAAGTTTGTTCATAGTTTCATTACTCGTATGGCATATTGCATTGCCTTCTTCGAACTAAGAACTACGTTTGTCTGATCTGAGCATTTCCTGACTTTTTTCCCCCTGTGGGAATATTTAAGGAACAAAGTTTATGGAAATAATCCCCAAGCAATGGATGGTCTGAAAATTGCCAAATCACTCAAAGGATACATGAAGTCACTCCGTTTGAACATTTGTTGTAAATGTTGGTTCAAATTTATATACCATGTTATATTAGCAGTGCTTTTAACCATTAAAATTATCACAACTGTTTTAAAGTTCATTGGGTTTGTATAATAAACTCACGAATTAACTGTTTGTGAATATTTGAACCCCCTATATGAAGGTAAAGCATTGGAATTGTTACAAAACTTTTAAAAAAGGCATGTAACGGAGACAATACTTTTTTAAAAATTTGGTTCATTTAACATGGCACTAGAATTATGGTCGATTGGTGACGGATCACGTCGTTCAAGCAACGGTCAGATGACGATGATAATACCTGAAACAATGACACACTTATCTCGTCTGAGATATTTCCACATCGTAGATTTTGAGGACCTTAAAGTCCAGTTCAAAGAAACATGCTGCCCGTCTATTATCCCAGTCCATGGTCTCTGACGTAATCGAGGCTCGACCGTGACATTTTACGATATCTATGTATATGATTTTCATAGGGCTTCGAGTCGAAATTGTGTTCTAAGCTACACTAATTTTGATTCATATTCGGAATGAATTGTATATTAACATCGCACAGAAGCAACACGAGGGCTATTGACAACCTACCTCCTCTTTCTGAACGACGGGCAAGTGATGAGGACAACACCCGAGCTGACATCCGCTCTCTGAGCTTCCACATTATCTCAATGATAGGACTTTGAACCTCCATAGATTTAACGTGCATTAGCCCCACTACACAACGGATCTTTAATGTCCTCAGGACTCGAATCCACGACTCAATGAAAAAGGCGCTTGTTGTTGAAGAGCGTTTAAAAATCTATAGAATTAACTGTGCATTACATTTAAATTTGGTTTGGTTTTACGAACGTCACACTAGAAGCAACAGTAGGGCTATTGGCGACGGACCTCGCTATTTGAGCCTCGGTAAGTGACGAGGATGACACCTGAGCTGGCATCCTTCTTCTCCTAACTTCAACACCACTCCAACGGGAGGACTTTGAGCTCCGTCAGGCTTAATGTGCATCAGCTCCGGCTACACTGCGGGTCTTTAGAGGCATCAAGGCTCGAACCTATGATTCGACGAAAACCGCTAGCCGCGAGTCAGCGATTATGACAACTAGACTACCGCTGCCCATTTCCTTAATCATCCTCAAAAAAGGTAGATTTAGCAGATCAAAATAACTATGGAAATAACTACTTCCCAATCCTGGGAAGCTATGGAAATAATGATAACTTCGTACTCTGGCGAAGTTATTCGAAACATCTCGCTCGATGCATTGCTGTATCTTCTTTCTTTAACTCATGTTGTAACTTAGTCTGGTTCAAAACTTTTAAGCTTTTTTTCCTCACATTTTAAAGCATTCAATCGAGCTGAAATTTTCTATACGCAAATTGGATGACAATACGATAATTTAATAAAAAAATAATAAATATTAATTGCTTAAAACTAATTATTTAATGAATTAAATTTTACGCCAAGTTTCTCGCCAAGGTGAAGAGGTCGTTGCTTTAACTCTCTTATATTAATTATAGGTGATAAATTTTTTCAACGTCAAATAATAAAATAAATTATTAAAACTAATTATTGAATAAATTCAATTTGACTTGACGTTCCATTTTTCTCTTAAAATTTAAGGGATAAAAAAAACTATGTTTCGCAAAGTGTATTGTTTGAAAGAAAACCATGTTAAGAAAACTCGTTTTTTGCTGGTGTTATTTCCTTTTCAAAGCTGTAGAGTCATCCGTTGGTTAACTTTAAAATTAACATTGATACGTCCAAATGGTTGTATTAACTGCAATGTCCGTGTTATCCGCAGGAACCATACTCAAAATCAAAGTGGTTTTTTTTTTTTCAACTAGGCAAATTCGCAATATTAGTTATTCGCAATAGAATAATTAATCGACTTAAACAGAAAATGGTAATGATACACAAGTGGAAAAAGATTTATTCGGGAAGATAGAAATCGTCTTAAGACGTTGTCAAAATTAAATCCAACTAATAGCATCCAGAAGAGAAAAAAGTATCAATATATTTCACTGACTCACGGCCGGTGGTTTTTATCGAGTTTTGGGTTCGAGCCTTGATGTCACTGAAGGCCCTCTGTGTAGCCGGAGCTGATGCAGAATTGATCTATCGAGACTCAAATTCCTCCCATTGGCGTGGTGTAGAAGTTAGGAGAGGAGGTTGTCAGTTCAGGTGCCGTCCTTGTCACTTGACTGAAATTCAAAATTACAAGGTCCGTCTCCAATAGCCCTCGTGTTGTTTCTAGTGCGCTGTAAATAAAACCAGCCAATCGAACAGTTATTTAAATTGTACTTGGGAAGGATTCTACAATAGTTACTCTTCATAACAATCGTTATGACTTACCTGAAACTTTCGACAGCACGTTCTCTTCCTCTCTCTTTCTTTTGGGGGGAGCATTTCTTATGCAAAAACGGCAATTTTTATGCAAATGTTTCAAATTAAAAATAATTTTTTATGTAAAAAGTGCTTCTTTCGAATGTTAGATATTTTTTCCGGTATTACTGGAAGCTTCTGCAGAAGAATACATTAGAAAAGAACCTTGATAAGATTTCGTCAACAAAAAGTTTTTTTTCTTAGAAGACAATATATTTTATTTGAATATTCGGAAGTAATTTCAAAATGTTATCCAGTACGATTGCGACGCTTTATTGTGTGTTTCAGTTTATTTTCTTGCTTCATTTAACTTTAAGGAAAATTGCTTATGCGAACATATCTCCACTGTTTCACGAATTTAAAAGTGAATTACAAGACACAGAAAATTTCCATACGAGAGCCGTTTTTCTTGATCTTTCATAATATTTCAAAACTTAACGATTAATTTTGTAGGTATAAGGAATGATTACGGATCAACAGAGGCGGGTAGTTTTTATTTATTTTTATTGTTTTCTCTGAAATAATTTTACTTCTTAATGATTTTTGAAATTATGAACCACATAATTTTGTCCAATTCCTTTTAATTTTAGATTTTGGCTGCTGTGAACTTAATATCAACCGTATAAAACTCTCAGCATTATAAAGTAATCATTTAGAAACGAAAAGAGAAGAAAATTTTCTTGAAATTATCACAATATATGTAGAATGCTGAGGATATTTAAACTTCTTTAAGAACAGAAACATCTGAAATAATTAGTTTATCATTATTCTAGTTATACATTTAACATCATAAATATAGTAATCTTTCATTAAATTGATCCCGGTCAAATGTATTAAATGAAATCTTGTTATTAGAATATAGAAACATTCGTATTTGTGAAGTTAATCTCTTTTAATGATGTATCAAAAAATTTTACTTCTGTGGATTCATATAATTTTGCTATAATTGTATAGTGTCTTAGCCATGTAACTATTTTTATCTAAGCATTAAAAGGCAGTTAAAAATACAAATCAAATGTTAAACACTGTGATAGTTTTACTGTATGCAATAAATAGCAAATATGATAAAAATTGGTATGAAAATAACAATTATTTGCTTTATAGGACATATATTCTTATTTCCATTTACCCTCTTATAATATTGTTACTTAATGGCTTAAAAGTATTATATATATAATGCATTTAAAATTTGTTTTTAAAAATTAATAAAATAATCCAAATGCATGGTTGAAATGAACAATCTGTTTTTCAGGTAAGATTATTTTTATTCATTTCGCTAAGAGAGATATGTGCTAAATATACACACTTTGAAGAAGAATGTAAGAGACTCAGCTCCTCCGTCTCGATTACATTAGAAGAGGGAGAATTTTACCTTGCAATTGATTTTATAGCAGGGATTTCTCCTGATCATGTGGTAACTCACATGGTATAAAATGAAGGAATAATGTGGGATTTTCATGACGTCTCTCATTCTAATAGGGATTATTTCGGACAGATTTATGACTGTGCAAACGGATTCAACAGATTTCATGAGCGCCTTGATCTAATGAATAACAGGATAATTTGGAATTGGATCAGAAAGTACGAATGAATTATTTACCTTTTGAGTTAAAGAATAGGAAAACTTACAAAATTAAATTAGTTTTATGTGAGATCATTATATATATATATGTGTGTGTGTGTTTGTGTGTGTGTATTCTTTTTACTATTTATGAGAAAAATTTGTTCTAGTTTGAACTAAAAGTTAAAACTCTTCTTTAAAAAAAGAAATCTGAAGAAACATTGCCGAGTCATGAGTTTGTGGCTGGCTTTCCTCCCCCCCCCCAACGAATCGTGGGGTCGATAATCTGTTATTCAAGTGTTTAGTCATCAAGGGTTTGAATAATTTCATGAAATAAAATATAGTACTACCTCAGTGAGATCCGGCCCTTCACCTGACTGGCATTGTCCATAATCCTGTATTTTCACTCAGAAAAAAAAATATTTTCTGCTTTCTATTTCTTTGGAATAATTGACTATCAAAAGTAAACCGTTTTTTATTGTTGTAGTTATTTCGTGTGTTTTATATTTTATTTGAGTGTACTGTATTAAATTTTATACTCTCGCTATTGAAATGCGTTATTAACAGTGATTTTTCGGTATTTCTCTGGTCCGAGATTACCGAGACATCTTTGTACTTACCAATGCATGTTTATCGATATGATCCAACTCCATTATTACGCATTTCAAAGTGATTTTAAGAAATATCAAACATTTATAAAGAAAATTATTATCTCTTTGATTCACAATAAACAACTTATATTTAAATTGCGGAATAAAAAATTCTATTTATGAATACAGAACTATTATTTATATTTTCATTCTTTTGTGTCATATCCCTTTTGGGGACGAATAATAATAGCAGCGCAATTTCGTAGCCTTAAAGACCGAACGAAATCTGAATGCCGTGGAATCAATCTCGAAATAAAAGAGAATCTTTCTCGTGGTGAATATCTCTTGTTCGGAATCGTCTGGGAACCGGTTCCCATGTCGTCTGCAGTATTCGCGTGTCACACTGCAGACAGATTTTATGCAAGGGGTGTCCGAGGGGGAGAGAAAAATTTGAATTGACCTCTCAGGTTCAAAATGCACTCTCCAACGGCGAAAATGATAATAATAATTAAAAAAAGAAGTGACGATAAGAATAACTAAAGGTGGAACGCTCTCGTTGGACGTGCTTGGAATTCTAATGTGAATTTCTTATTCAATGTCAGCAAAGAAACGTCCTGACCGAATAGAAACTAGGATGGAAGAATTTTCATTCGTTTGGAGAAAATGATTTTTATTTTTCATTCTGCATTCTGAGTATGGAAGCGCCAACGTTTAGAACTTTAATACGATAATATGTGCTTCATGAAGACAGTTGATTTTACATCGTGACGGCCATCCTCCATTATTTAATTCTACTGCCATCTGCAAACTCTGTAATTATTAGACTCCAATTGAATGTACGTAAAAGCAAGACAATATGCTTTATTAACAATTGAAGAATATATAAGGTATTTCTTTCTCGAATCCCACTTAAGTCGTCAATTCAAATAAGAATCAACTAATAAAGTCTAAGCTTACCAATTCATTCGTTCTAATTCAACCACTTATCTCAAACAGCCGATTCTTATCTTAATACTTGAACCGCTTCAATCCCAAAAATTAACTGCGATGCTTTGATACAATTTACAAATATTTACCTACCAGACATGATGTTCTATCTCCCTTCTTTTTCCTTTTAATTCTATTTCATTCATATATCACTATATCTCATTCAATTCACTTGCACTTCTATCTTCATTTCATTTATCTAATCACGTTTCATTTTGGTTGGGAAGAAATTACAATCTTATGCAATTCAAATTAAAGGTTGATGAAGAGAAAATCGCTCAACATCACAACTTTACTGAATTCATGTCGTATTAGAGTTAAAATATTAGACAGTGATGAAATGACGATGTCTGAATTGGTCCACACATGTTCTCTCCTAAACTTCTATATTACACAACTGAGAACTCGTAATTCCATTTACGAGAGAGATTCATAAAGTAAGAGCATTGAGCCTGTGATGCTTAATGGGAATACGTTTTTTTCCAACAAAGTTGGCAGCAGTTCGTTCAAGATGCATGTTTTTGTTTCAGTCGGTTAAAAATTCTTGTTGTAGAATGTTGAAATGAGTGTCTCTATTTTGGTTTGGTTTTATTAGCGTCGCACTCAGAAGCAACACGAGGGCTATTGGCGACGGACCTCGTCATTTTTAACATCGTTTGAATGACGAGGACGAAACATGAGTTGGCACCTTCTTCTCCAAACTTCCACACAATGCAGCCGGGAGGACTTTGAGTCCCGACAGGTTTAACGTGAATCGGGACCGGCTACTCGGCGATTCTTTAGTGGCATCAAGATTCGAACCCGCGACTCGCCGAAAACCGCCGGCAATGAATCCACAACCAGGACCACTAGACTACCACTGCCATCATCTTGATTTTGGATCCAGCAAGCTGAACAAGAGGAACGTAACCCGGTTTCTTCTCGCGAATGAAAACGTTCCATTGCAGATTTTTTTAACGAAATAAAAACTGTTTCAAGGATGGGGCCATGAACCATACAAATGTGTACAAGTATTGTCGCGAGTTTAAAATGATTGATAAAAATCCAAAATCGGTGCTTCGACCCCCAGAAAAACATGATCTCTATCTTTTGGGCACTTAAAGAGATTCTCCTCATTGAATTTTTGTCTCGGGGGAGACAATTAGTGCCGAGAGGTTACTGGAAAACCCTAAAAAAGAGTACGGAGGAAATACAGATATAAAGAAAGGGAATGTGAACGAAGAGAGAGTGTTTGTTGCATCCCCACATAGCCAATGCCGCAATGCAACTCTTGACTCTTTTGGTTGGTACAACATCAACTACCCCTCTCACAGTCCTAATCTGACACCTTCAGATTTTCTCTTTTCACCTATCTGAAGTCATTTATGGGTGGAAAACGATTGTTCAAACAATAAGCCAAAAGGCGACAGGAGAGGGTTTTTCTTTTTTTTTTTGACAGCGGCGTCAAAAATCTCCTTTCTCGGCTCTAAAAATGCATTATGAAAGAAAGCGATTAAGTCGAAAAATAGTGTTTCATTTACGTATATGATTTTGTAAATTTAATATATATATATATATATATATATATATATATAATACCTTTTCGATTTTAAAGAAAATTAATACTAGTACTTTTTTATTAACCTTTGAACACATTTTGCAGTTCCAGTTATACCTACGAATATCAAAAATAGATTGATTGGACTACTATTAACGTCGTTCTTGAACTAAGACTCTTAACCTCCTTTGTGCTCCAAGAATCCTTTCCCATTAAGCAAACAGCCACGAAACCTCTCTAATGTGCATCTTTCTAGTGTACCATTTTTGTACTACATTTGAACAAATATATATAGGCACGTAAAGTAAATTATGAAACAAATGAGTAAATTAAATTGGTGATCAACTTTGATTTTATATGTATATATATATATATATATACAGTTGCTCCCAAAATTGAGTATACAACTTCCTTTAACGACATTAAAAATATAAAAAAGTAATACTGAATATTTATGTAAAACTAATAAAGTGATAAAATACATTTTAAAACGTTTTTATGTATTTCACTTGGTGTGTGTGTGTCATCAAATTCTTCCCATCTAGCTAGAGCTCTGAAACTTTGGGAATCGTTCTTACTCGCCTAACAATGCAATATTTAGACATTTGCGACAAGTTTTAGCTAATATTTTCTTTAATAATGCAGTTTAGCCCAACCACTTGGCGTGATTTCTAAAATTGGCACCAAACTTGGTGATTTTTTTTGGCTGAACGTTATGTCCGTAAAACGGAACAGGGTAGCCACATTTGGCAAAATACTGCTAAATAATTCTTATCGCCTAGGGTGATGGGGTTAAACTGCTTTTCTACCATGTAATTTACCGGATGAATTAATTAATTTTAGTTAGTTTTAACGTTTTTATGTATTTCAGTTGGTGTGTGTCTGTCTGTGTGTGTAATTGTGTCATCAAATTTTCTAACGTTAATTTAATAAACTTCCCATCAATCTAGAGCTGTGAAATTTTGGGAACCGTTCTTACTTGCCTAACAATGCATTATTTAGATATTTGCGACCAGTTTTAACTAATATTTCAATAATTTTTTTAATAAACTTTGCCATCATATAAAAACGTTGTTTTTAAAAACGTTAGTTTTTATCTCGAATTATCTTAAGAAATATACTAGACGTGGAAACTGCGTGACATCGATTTAACAAGATTTTGGGTTGTTTCAATTGTGGTTTAAATTCTTCTCTTGATTGATTCTCTTAAAACAGTTTTTAAACGGTCTTTACTCGTGATATGGTGCTTTTGGACAGATTTTTCCAACTGTGACCATACATTTTCAATAATGTTAACATCAGGTGATTGTGGTGGAGTGAGCAACTGCGTTCTGCAGTTGTACAACAGCCACAATTGAACAATTTTAGCTGTATGCTTAGGATGATTATTGTATTGAAAAATGAAACTCAATCCTAAACCTAGATTTTCAGCACTTTGCTTCAAATTATTTTTCAGAATGTTCAAGTATTGAATTTTGCCCATGATCCCATAAATAAACACTAAACTTCCCACACCGTTGGCTGATATACAGCCCCATGCGAGAGCAACTCATTGTTAAACTTCCGCCAAACATAGCATCATGTATCACTTCCAAAAACATTAAATTTACTCTCATCACTGAATATTATTTAATTCCAGAAGTCTGGAGGCCTTGAAATATAATTTTCAGCAAATAAAAGCCTTTTCTCCTGGTTTCACTTAGAAATGAAAGGTTTTCTCCTGGCCACACGACCATTAAAGCCTTCTTTCCTGAAGAATCTTCTAATTGTTTCTGCAGAAACAAGTGTTAGTGTCGTAGAAGTGGTTGCAGCAATTTTTGGAGTGCATACCTTTGGAGTTTCTGTCACTTTTTGTAGGACCCTTCTACTTGTTCTGTCATTCAGAATCTCCTTTCGTCCTCTTCCGGGAATATTTTTAATATTTTACTACTCTTTTTACATTTTGATGTTTTTTTAACACATCCATGACTTCGCCGAACTAATTTTGCATTTTTTCTAAGACATTTACCTTCTTCAGCCATTTTAATGATGACCAGCTCTCTAAATTCAGCTGCAGTTTCCGTTTTGGAACCCACTTTGAAGATTAAAAATTAATATTCCTGTAAGAAACTTATACATTAGGATCTAAATACAATGTCAGTATCGAACACAAAAACTTTATTTAAAATAGTAGTAGCTAATTTATCAGGTTTTGGTCGCTTTCTGCAAAGTGTATACTTAATTTTGTGATATCAATACGTGTCATTTAGTCAGAGAATGCAAATAATTTTATTATTATGTTAACTTCATGTTTATTTTTTGGATAAATAACTTATTTATCATTCCCTTTTAAAACAAACCTTTACGTAAAACTTTTTACCATTGTATTTTCAAAGCAAAGAAAGAGAACTGTATACTCAATTTTGGGAGCCATTGTGTATATATATATATATATATATATATATATATATATATATATACTTATGTGTGTATGTATTTTCTGTATAACCGATTAAATAACAACATTAGAACGATACAGAAATTATATTTATAGTATATTACAAATTCCCGCAGCTACATGTAATGCATTAGAGACATGTTAGTGTGTGAACAAATTGTTCTTATATATATATATATATATATATCTTCCTGATTAAAAAAACAAAACATTAAATTATGATCATTTATTCCCTGTCTTTCTTGCGGTGAAAACCACAATTACTAGAGTTGTAACTTATTCCTTGTATTTGAAAAAAAAAGAAAGAGAGAGAGAGAGAGAGTACACAAGATATATTTTGCTCTCTCTGAAAATAATAAATAGGAATTATTTTCACACCGAACACACATGGACCCCTTTATACCTTTCCTTACAATCTCTAACACAGGGTTGACCAACCTGCGGCCTGCCTGGTGTAGATCTGAGGCTCGCGAAGAGAACAAAGATTTAGATTTTTACTGTACATAAAAGTACCGAAGAACATTCCACCAAATGTCGTTCGTATCGTATCCCGTTACTATTGGAATATCTCAATACTTTAATTCAACTATCGAGACAATTTTTCTTCAATATTCTAGTCCAGGAACAATTACAAAGAAGAGCTCATTTTACAAAGCGAGCAAACCGCCTCGCATGAAGGAACGATACACAGTGTATACCGAACCTGCTGAAGATGTTGAGTGCTAGTCGAATGCGAACCGCGGATCTCGCGTGCGAGAAGCAGCCAGCCTATGTACGACAAGCCAAATGGCCTAGAGGAATTTGTTGATCGCTAATAATTAAGCATCAGAGAGAGCATTGTATTGTGACTAAAGAAATTTTTTAAAGAAATTATATTTCATAAAAATGTATTTCATTCCATAAAATATAATTCCTCTCGGTTTATTGCAGAATGTTCTCGATTTCTCTAATGAGACTCGGGAGAATTAGTTGCTTAACACGATTCGATAAGTGAAAGCAGAAATAATTTTTAACCTGAAAATTCGGATTGGCGTTAAAAGTACGAAAGTGTATAGGATTGCGATAAAATTATATTATATACAACAAATATCTAATAATAAACTTTTATAAAACACTATGATTACAAGTAATCATTCCAGGAAATTATTTTGGAGAGATGGTTTAATGTGTGAATGCACTTAAATGTTATAAAAGTCTTAGAAATTTTGTTTGTATATGGAGATTTGAACCCATGACCCGCCAGTCACGATGTTTGAGTCTGCCCTCGGGTCTGAAGATAAACTTAAAAATGAAGCAAATTCCATGTGTTTATCTTTCTGTTTCTTTACAACGCTTTATCCGAAACGATAATAGCTTTTGGTTTCTGTACTTTTTTTTTTGTCTGATATTTTCCCATTTTGGTACATCTGGATCCATTTTTCTCATGTGTGCATTTAATATCCTTACGAACAAATCCAAAAGGTGGAAAATTGAATAATAAAATACTAACTCCTTAAATTTACAAAGATTAATCGGTCATACAATGAAAAATTAAATCCAGGGTTAATTATCATGATAAAGAACTTAGAGTTTCATTCGAAATCTGTCTTCTCTCATTTTCCGAACCATACGATAAAAAATGACATTTTTAAAACAATATCTCGATTAAGATATAGTGTGTTTACATAATAATGTTCCAAATTTGAAGTGTTATAATTATAAAATTAAACAAGTTATAGCACTTTAGGAACATATTAAATTATAAACAACACTTTAAAGTTTATAAAACTATAAATACTCAATATGACCGCCTTATTAGTTAGAGCAAGAACGATGTCCGGACCGCAACAGAATTCGTCCCATGCTTTTTTCGTGGCTGCGGTAGCCTGGTGGTCATGGTCGCGGAGTCGCGGTCGACTGTTTTTGTCGCGAAGTGAGTTTGCGCCTTTATACCGCTGAAAACCCGCCGTGTAGGTGGATCTTATGCACATTGTTACAGAGGTTTAAAGTCCTCCCGTTGGCGTGGTATTGAAATTAAAAGATGGGGTTCCAGTTCAGGTATCGTCCTCTTCACTTAACAGACGTTCAAAATTACGAGGTATGTCGCCAATTGCTCTGGTTTTGCATTTAGTGCGGTGTTAATAAAACCAATAAATCAATTCGGTAGTTAAAATTCTTTAAATTTTATTAGCGTTTGTTATCAGCGTTTTCAGTTCGATAAAGTTCGTCAACAGTGGTGGAAAAAATACTCTACCTTTTAAGTAGCCACAAAGAAAATAATTTTAACAAAAGTTCTGTACAAGGTTTTGCAAAGAACAGATTTAGCTACCCAAGGTGCACTTCTTTTTATAATTATTATTAAGTTACTCAGTTAAATATAAGAATTAAAGTAAACGATGGAGAATGGAGAAATGGACAATAGTAAACTTTCCCGATTTTAAAATTAATGGATACGATAAATTATTAAATTAAATATATTTCAGCTAAATGTATTTAAAATTAAAGCAAACAATACATTATTAAATTGAATATATTTAAGCTACATGTAATTAAAATTAAAGGAAACGATAAATTATTAAATTGAATATATTTAAGCTAATTGTAATTTGAACGCCTTTTTAGTTTGCAACAGAAAAGAGCAGAAGAGTGAGAATTTTCCTCACCTTCGTTTTTATAGAAGAGATTTCTTCACACCACATGATAGATAATATGTTACGAGATGTAGGCATTCTGAGGGATTTAAAGGGTCTCTAAAAGCTTAATATGGATTATCCCTACTGGTCTTCAATCGTGAGAACAACGAGCTCAGCATATTTTTATGAGCGCGGGATCGCAAATAAATTAAAGGATTATTTGGAATTCTATCAGAAAGTAAGATTGAATTCTTTACTTTTGGCTTAGAGAATGCGAAAACTTAGGAAATTAAATTTTTTTTGGCGAAACTATTACAAATTAAAGTTGAATCACACTCACTTGTATATATATATACGTGTGTGTCTCTGTAGTACTTATGTATGTCTTTCTTACTACTTTTTCTTTTTTAAGTTTTATCTTAGGATTTAGTATTAGTTTATTTATTTTTTTAAGTCCTTAGCAATCATTGCATCGAATTTTTATTAATAATAGTTTTTAATAATTATAATTATTGATTTAATTTTTATATAAATGCTGTAATTAGGCAGATTATTATTAGCTCATATGCATTTTTGTTACGTACTTTTGATGTATTATTATTATATATATTATTATGTATTAGTATAAAAATATACATATATTAGTATGATAAAAGTACATCAGTACTTCTTTTGTATTAACAAATACAGGTTTTCTATGTTAGTGCAAAAGAAGTACACATATATTTTGTACAGGTTTTTAATTTAGATAATCATCTCCTAAGAATTATGCAACACATGAAAGAGAGCAGAATAAAGCCAGCTTCTCGTTCGAGTGTATGCAGACAAAAAAGTGTTTTTTATTAACCTTAACGCGAAACTTTAATGACGTTTATTATTTCCAGCATTGCTTTTTCGTCAGTCCGTATCTTGACTCCGACGAATGGTTAAATGTTTTATTTGAAACGACTTGTCTTTTTTTTTTTTTATGTATCGTTCTTCTTTCTTTCTTTTCCTTAAATTACTCTTTTTGCGGTAAAGTAAACCGTGTGTGAACAGAAAACACTCGAGCATTGAAAAGGAAACGGTTCGGTATTTGAGCCTCAAACTCTTCTTTTTTAATTTAGGGATCACTGAAGCACAATCCCGCAAAAGCATCTTCAAAGTCACGGTTTTATAAAAAAAAAATCCACAGAAAAAAAATTTAAGGCTATAAAAACAGTATAAAAATATTTGAATTCAAGATGCTCAATCCTTTTATATGTAATTTGCACTTTCAACTCGGGTTATTTGTTTCTATGCTTCAATGTATATTGTTTCTACTTTTTTTTTTTTTTTTTTTTTTTTTTTTT
>BMAW01014999.1:183020-199388 GCA_019974015.1 Nephila pilipes | reverse complement strand
TTTTTTTTTTTTTTTTTTTTTTTTTTTTTTTTTTTTTTTTTTTTGCTCTTAGCATTGCACATTTTTTTTCGACGCAATGGCTCAGGTTATATGATCATTATTATTATCATATTTACAGCTGCCAGAATAATGTTTCACTGTAATTTGTTTCACGTAAAACCGAAAACTCGATTCTGAATGCGAATGGAAATTATATATGTCACGCGATTTTAGAATAAGGGTAGAGCCTTTTGAACTCCTGATTTCACTTTGTTGAGAGATTGCTGCACATTAAATCTGTCAGCCTCCAAATCCTCACATTGTCGAGGAAAGCAGGGTCCCAGCTCAAGTGACGACCTCGTCATCTGACGATGGTTCAGAATTGCGAAGCATTTTGGCAGTTATTAGCAGGCCTGTGATTTGGTCAAAAATAAACAGCTGGAGTTGTGCACTGCAACAACTTTTTTAATTTGATTCAAGTTATAAGTGGTTTTTATTATTATTATTTGTCTTTTCAAAACAATTATAGGATTAAGCATCATTAAGCATAGGTTAAAAAATTGTCAGTGTCCAAAATAAGTTTTATTCAATCCATTCACACACACAGAGTGGTCAGGGTTTCGAATTCGCGGCTGGCGGTTTTCGTTGAGTCGCTTGTTCGATCCTTGGCCCCGCCTTGTGGCCGGGGCTGATGCACATTAAATCTGTTCGGGGCCCAAAGTCCTCCCGTTGGCGTGTATATTAGGAAAGGAGGGTGCAAGTTCAGGTGTCGTCCTCGTCACTTGATCGTGGTTCAAAATTACGAGGTCCGTCGCCAATAGCCCTCGTGTTGCTTCTAGTGCGACGTTAATAAAAACTAAAACTCTCACATACGCACGAAGCTTTATAAGAAATTTTGTTTTAAAAACAACGCTTTCGTGTATTTAAGTGTAACGTTACGGGCAATTGTTGCAAAATCTTTATTCTATGTGATTAGAATTTTGAAATCTATTAAATTAAAATAAAATTTAAAGGAGATAATCACCTTTGTTGTTCTATATCCCATGAAACCAACCAATCAATTAACCGATGCGGTTAGAATCCACAAGAAATATGACCATGTTAAATGAAGGAATTGTTATCTGTCTGTAAATTACTTTACTGAAGTATTTTATTTAAAAAAAAATTTAAATGCATTTTGATATTAAAACTTCTTAAATGCTACATTCATTATTTTCAAAAATCTGGCTTATAATAAATCTCTACCAGCACTTTCGTCATTATTATTATTATTTCATTCTCATGATTTGAAATTTAAAAAAAGTAAGTTTTATTTGGGATTTCAAAGTCAAACATGTATTTTTAAGGCCATTAATTTTGACTATACATTGGGAA
The DNA here is from genome assembly GCA_019974015.1 of Nephila pilipes. Classification (NCBI taxonomy): domain Eukaryota; kingdom Metazoa; phylum Arthropoda; class Arachnida; order Araneae; family Nephilidae; genus Nephila; species Nephila pilipes. The sequence goes on along the minus strand of BMAW01014999.1, from coordinate 198,035 downwards.
ACAAAAAAAAAAAAAAAGAAGGAACACAAAGAATTATTCAACTGTAATTTTCAGAGTTTTATCTTCCCGATGAGTCAACGCAAAACAAACCGATAGAATCTTTTGTCGTCTTTCGATTCGATTAATTTCATTAAAATGACATAAACTGTAAAATATCGATCTAAATCAATTTTACAATTTATTTAATCATATAACATTTGAGGTGATTTCCTTTGACTCACCATAACATTTGAATTGAACATCTGTGACTGTTAATAACCCAAATGCAACAATTTCAAGGTCCAAATACGATTTTATTGATCGAATCCAATATTGACGCATCATTGATATAAATAAGAACTGGAAATAGAACAAAGTTCTCTGGAGTATGTTTAGAACGCACGTGGTTACAGATGTGAAGCAATTCCACCGGCAAACATATGCTTTCTGATCGATACATTTGCTGTGAGTAAATATTTCTGGGATGTCACTTGCAAAGGAATTAAAAAGGAAGAAAATATCCTCTTCAAAGCAGCCCGCCAGGCAAAGCTGTTACAACAGGCCGTTTTGCCCCGTAAAAGTCACGAAGGTCACCGTGACGCGACGGAATTTTTGCCATGAGTTATACGATTTCTACCTGACGAAACAGGGTTGCCATGAACTCCCGCGAAAATCCGCCAAAATGCCATTGACGATTTTTTTTTCTTCCTGCGGAATATTTTAGTGGTGAATAAATATTGAGGTGTTTACTTATAGGGATGATGAAGCATATACGATTCGACGCTCAACAATAACGATTTCCGCAGGCGATTTTGCTCTCGGTGTGATAACACGATCATTAAATATATAAATCATAGAATTTTCAAAACAAAAATCCTGTAAGCATATTTATTCTTTCGAAGAATATACAGTGCAATCAAAATAGTTTTCACTGGCGATTATTATTACAAGGTGATTATATTTTAAAGACTAAATTTTGCGTTATTATTTTTTCATTTTCATGTGTATTATCTTTATTTCATTCGTTAATAGTCCTAAGGCGCAGTTGTAATATTTCGAAAAATGATGGAAAGAAGAAAAACTAGATATAGAAAGTATTGCATGATAATTTATTTTGTTGAAAGGCGTTGAATATAAATTGTTTACCCCTGCAAAAACTATATCTCCATTTCAGACAAAGCAGTTGTAAAATCAACAGATATTACTACGTCTCGATTTTCCCTGTTCCTTTTTTTTTTAAAGAGAATTATAAAGATTTTTTTTTTTTTAAAAAAAAAAAAATGGTGTTTCATGATATGTGATTACTGAGTTTATATTTCGAACAGTGAAATTTGTAATGAATCGCGCTCTTATTTGGCTTATGACAGGCAGGGAAGTAAATATTCAATAATGTTTCATTTTTTCAGCTTTAGAAAATTCTATTTTTCGGTTTTATCTCTTCATAATAAATTATAATATTTTTTTAAATTCATTCCTGTAAAATGTTTTAAAGTTAGCATATGTTGAGTCAAGTCTTCAATTTTATTGATTAGTTTAGTTTTTTCCTTCTGCTATATCATATTCATTTATGATCTATGTACAATTCTGAAATTTAATAAATATATAGCTAGCTAATGGGTAATGTATTGGATCAACACTGTAAATATAATGTGCTGATCCAGTATCGAATTATTATTTTTAAAACGTTTGTTGAATACTTATTTATTTATTCGAAAAGTAAGGTAATATTTCAATGTGTGTTTCAATTTTTTTTAAAAAATCAAAAATATACAATAACTTTATTATTCAAAATATAGAGAAATAAACAAATTTTTGTAATTATTTTGTTGCATTTTTAAAGAAACTATTTTATTGTGAAAATTTACAGCAAGCTCACTACCCAAATTGCCATTTTTAACCATTTGTGCAGGAAACGGTAGATAAAAAGAATTTGTTAACATATTTAAGAAAATAATTTTCACCCACATTCATATAAGGATACATTTATGGTATTTTACCAACACACATTATTAGCCACCCAAGGGGCTGTTGTTTTAGGTGGATCACTTTGGCCCAGATCACTTTTCAATTTTTTATCGTTTGCTCCAATTGTACTTACATTTAGCTTAATTATATTCAATTTAATAATTTATCGTTTGCTTTAGTTTTAATTACGTGCAGCAGATGTAATATTCAATTGAATAATTTATCGGGTTTTTTTTTTTTTGTTTTTTTGTTTTTTGTTTTTTGTTTTAATTACATGTAGCTGATATATGATTCAATTCAATAATTTATCGTTTGCTTTTGTTTTAATTACATTTAGCTTAAATATATTCAATTTATTAATTTATCGTTTCCGTTAATTTTAATATGGGAAAAGTTTACCATTGTCCATTTCTCGATATTTCATCGCTTATTTTAATTCCTATATTTAATTGAGTAGTTTAATAATAATTGTTTTTTAAAAAAAAGCGCACCTTGGGTGACTGAATCTGTTCTTTACAAAACTTTGCATAGAACTTTTTTTTTATTTATTTTGTATTATTTTTAAATTTTCTGCTTTCCTTTTTGTTTTGTAGTGGAAGAAGAATGTTTGATTTGTGTAATTCTGTTGTATTTCAAACCATGTTCTTAGAATTCATTTCGTTATCAGTTCAAAAGCTAAATGTTTGTTTATATAAACCGATTTTAAATATTCAGTCACGTTGATATCTGCCGACAAACCACGGCAAGATCAAATAAATCATCCAGTTTTTTAATGTTACGAAATGGTTCCTTTTGTTCGTTAAATATCAGTGAGATTTACATTATTTCCTAAAATTCATTGAGTTCATTCTCTCTAAAAGTATATGAATAAGAATTCCAGTGAAAAATGAAATGACGCTGCATTGTTCAACGGACAATAAACGTTGGGAAAACTAATGTACATGCATGTGTGAATTTCGAAACCACATTGTTTTGTCAATTTAGTTCAAGAAAGTGAATCTAAATATTAAACTTTGTTACTTAAAAGTTATTTATAACCTTCTTTTTCAAACAAATCATTGTTCATTAAAATTGAATTAATTATGCATTCATGCTTCTTATTTGCATGAAATAAGGAATGGAATATAAAATAAAACTTCTTTGATTGACTGTTTATTAATTCGCTTTTAAAAGCAACACGAAAGCTATAGCTGATGGACTTCGTATTTTTGAACCTCGGCCAAATGATGAGGACGACAACTGAGCTGCAACCTCTTTCTACAAACTTCCACATCGTACAAACGAGAGAACTTGGCCCTCGATCAAATTTAATGTGTCAGACCCTCTACATGGAGCGTCTTTAGTGGCTTCTGAACACGAAATCTTTATTTGAATAAAAACAACGACGACTGCGACTCCGCGACCATGACCATTAGGCTACCGCGGCCTTGCTGAAAAGCTGGAAACAAATAGTTCTATATGTCTTTTAAGTTAGATGAAAATAAGTATTGCTACATTATAACTTTGTTCTCAAAGCGTTTTTGACTAGCATACGAACGAGTGACAGAATGCGCAACACATCACACGGAACACTAGCGCGTGTGTGTATGTTACAGACCTATCAACAAGCTTGCATTTAAAAGTATGGGCAGGTCACGACAAGATACGAGGGTCGTTCAATAGGTCCTTAGAAATTCCAAGAGATGGTGCTGTTCCTTCTGTATCAGAATTTCCTTCTACAATGTAGTTCGAAGGTCTTCCCAACATCTTTTGAATTTCTTGAGAACTCTCCTCAAATTTTATAATAATGTTATGTTTAAATGTAACGTGGGTAATTCGTGTATCTTAACAAACATGAGATGTTTTTATTGACTTCATATTTAAATTTCTAGCTCCTTTTTAACCAAAAGAAACGTCGTGACGCAAATCAGGTAAACTTTAGAAATGCAGTAAATAGATACGAGAAAGGATCGTTCAATAAGTCCTTAGAAATTCCGAGAGATAGTGTTCGTAGCTTCGAAAACGGTTTGTTTTTAGAAAGTATAATGACTTAGCAAACAGCTGTTCAAGTCTCGGTTACTTGTATTCGTGATCATGACGCATTTCGCACTTCATAAATTCTGCGTCATAACTTTTCTAGTCAATGAGACCATCTTCGCCTTCTTTGGAAAAGATTCACACGTTTTGATTTTTCTTGAATCCAGGTCTCACCGACGTCACAACTCGACGTGGTAGCAATCGAATTTTTATTAGGCATCAAATAACTTCCAAACCAAAACTTATTTATGAATCAGTGTCATATATTTTTTAATCAAGGTCAAATTTGATTCCTCTCCGTTTAACACAGAGGGCAGCACCCAGTAGTAACAATTTACCTTAATGATGCCATCTGCCTTGAAATGCAAGTACTTTTTTAACCACCCTTATCTAGGCTCCCGCCGACACGCCACCGCGAATTTTCGAGACGAGTGTTAGTCTTATGGAGTCTTTTCTCGAGAGGTAGATTAATTGCCTAAAGCTGTTGGCAACGCTCGTCAGCCTTTTTTCGTTTCGTTTTGCTACCAGCTAGTTTCGATAAAGGCAAACTGAATGCCAAGACCTAAATTAGATGAGTCATCGTTAACACACAATAACAAAAACATTTTAAGAAAAATCAGTATTTTTCTTTAGAATGTTAACTTCGTAGACGCGGAATAACTGCAGAAATTACAATGACCGTAACGTAAATAAACATATTTTTCTAGTTCTCCTAATGTGGAATATTTAATGTTAGGCTCACACCATGCAAGACAGCAGAAGCCTAATAGTGTGGTAAGTATTGTTTTGTTATCGGCCTCTAAAATATTCACTGCTATTGGTGAGGTAAATGGTGCGTGGATTCAGCACGACCTGTTATAGGTCACTGGCGAATACTGTGGCTCGTTATTAATAACAAAAAAAATTAAAACTCTTAAAGATAAAGCTACGATACTTTCAGTAAAATTTTTGTTACTCGGCGTTATGTTGACTGGTCCACAAAAATATTCGTTTTGGGCTCTTAAATTTCACATGATTGCTCTACAGAAGGGGTGGCCAATATTTTGCGTACTATGCGCCAATTTTCTGACAGACGAGTTCAGATGCGCCATATAACTCGAGCATTTTTCATTATTAAAGTTGAATGCTTCATTTAAGCATTCAGTTAAAATTTTCTAAACACGATTGATTGGGATGACATTACGATAATTTAATTACAATTAAAAAAATTAATTGATTAAAACTAATTATTTAAAGAATTAAATTTTACGCCAAGTTTCTCGCCAAATCTGTCATTTAATAATTTATCGCTTGTTTAAATTTTAATTACATTCAGCTTAAATACATTCAATTTAATATTTACCTTGTAAAAGTTGAAGCATATTCCATTTTCATAATTTCGTTTTAAGGATTATCTAACATTTCTTCCCTTTATCAAATTTGACTGAAGCTTCACTTGTAATCATACAATGCGTTTGATCACCCCTGTTCTACAATAATGTTTATTAAGACTATCCTCGTGCAATGTTAAAGAACAGGACCCGAAATTGTGGAATTCTGTTTCCAATATCAAAAAAAAAAAAAAAAAAAAGCGCTACAGCATTTATTTTTCATTCTAACTTCACCATCCTTTAGAGAGAAAAAACATTTTATAAAATTACTCCTTTCTAATATCTGAATCAATCCTTTTTTTCCAGTGTGAAATATGTTTTATGTTTCCTCTGCTATACTGTATTGATAAATGACCTTTAAACTTTGCGTATTCACGTGAAAAACGGCGTATTTTTTGGGATGTTCCTCATTTCTTAGAATGTACTGTATCCAAAACGTATGCATATGTTACAATATCGCGTACTTACATGAACATTTGAACAATTTTCTGCCTGGAAATATGTTCGAAGTTTCGATCAGGTTCTTTGATGTTAAGCGAAGACCGCCTTAACGAACATTAATCAAAATTGCTATGTAAAGGTTTGTTTTTGTCACATCTTTCCATAGCTGTTATTTTTTTTTAAAAAAGCATATTATCGATAATGATTTAAAATTTCTTTTCTTTTTTTACCATTCAAGTAGTTCATATGGGACCTAATTTTAATTAATTTTTTTTAACTAAAACGTTCCCATTTCCTATTATCTGCAGTTTATTTGAACAACTTGAACATTTTCATTTAAAAACTTGTTTATAAATGCCCTTATAAAAATATACTTAGTGCATTTGTTCTAAAACATTGAAGGTTGCCTTGAAGGTTGATAGTTTCAAAAACAAACCTGTCGTGTGTTAAGATTATTTCTGAAGTCACAATTTACGTCAATGCAAATGCATGTTTGTGTCTAGTGTTAAATGTTAACTAGTACAGTGCGGAACTTGTTTGCCGATTTTGCTTTTGTTGCTCTCGAAGCTTAAGGAAGAACGCGCCAGCAGTGACGTAAATATGCTCGCGCTTTGATTTCTTAAACAATTTTTGACACCTCATTTAAGTTGTCCTTTGCATTACTGTAATGTCGGTCTATTCGCGATTTGCTCTTAACCAACTTTAAACTGAATGATATAAAATAAAACCTTGATGTAACCAAATGAAACGTGATCTACCCCAATCAGGTGATCTAGAGAAATGTAGTGAATTGAATACAAAAAATGTGAATAAAAAAGATGACAACTTGAATATGCGAAGTTGAAAGCTAGTGGTAGAGAATTATGATTAATAGCGAGTGGTCGTAATTGACGTGTGTGAGCTAGCATCGATTGTTGATACACTCACTGTTCAGAAGAATCTTTTAGAGTGAACTCTCTCACTCTGAAACTCTCGCTCTAACCAACAGTTGTTGTGATTAAACTCGCTCGGACCTGAAGGAGTGGGTAAACGATTATTTTGATTATTATTCCAAGCTAGATTGTAGGCGGATTGTGGGTTAACAGAGTGAGAAAGAGAAAGAGAGTAAATATTGCACATTCATAATTTGATAAAAATAAAAAGTTTGGATTTAAATCTGACTATTTCATGTATTGAGTGTGAAATTCCTACTGCTTTGATTTTCGTATAAGAATTGTTGAACTTTTGAATAATGTCCGTCGAATTAAATAAGAGTAAGGTGTTATACGAGGTGTGGTTATTAAATAGCGATACTGACGCTGTGAAACATTTTATTTTGATCTCGTACGTGTTTACTTATTATCACCTTCAATATGCATTTCTCCTCTATCCCTACAACGCTCCATGCGAATCTTCCATTGTTCGAAACAGTGCTGGATGTCTTCTGTCAGCTTCTTCAGGACGCGCGCCGCTTTCTCTTTCGCAGCTTCTGCGATTCAAATCTTGTTCCTTTTAACGCAGATTTCATCCTAGGAAACAGATGGAATTCGTAGGGCTCCAGATCCGGCGAATAAGATGGATGATCTTACACTAGGACGCTGTACTTGGCTAGAAACCTCTTGACAGATAATGTGGAGTGAGCCGGCGCTTTGTCTTGGTGGAAACATTTGACGAACGGATTCTTTGTCGATTCCTACAGTCTCGGTAATCGCACAGATACTTAACCGACGGTCAGATCGAACCAGAGTACCAATTTTTTGGATGTTGTCATCCATTTTTGTAATAGGAGGGTGAGTAGGGCGTGAATCATCTTCAACGACTTCTCGGCTATCTTGAAAACGCTTAAACCTCTCAAAAACACGTGCCCGCGATGAATATTCATTGCCATACACTTCTTTCAATAAATTATAAATTTCCTTGGCAGTTTTTCCAATTTTCATGGGAAATTTCACGACCATTCGTTGCTCACTTTCACTTTTCCGGCGAAACAAAACAAAATAAAATAAATAAATAATAATAATAAAAAACTCTAATGCGAACGAAGCCTACGGCTACAAGTTTTTTTTTTTTATTACAGAAGTAAGATGCACTGTATTCAAAAGAGAAGGCTTCATGCTAAACAGTTATCAGTCGCTAGCTTTTAGCGCATAACAACTTCTTCTGTAGCAGTATCAGTCTCGTTATTTAATAGCCACACCTCTTATCACTACCAATAAGGCATCTTATAGTTTTCTACATCTTAGCAATAAACATTCTGATCATAATTATTATCCCCATTGTGATAATTTTTATTCCTAGCTTCAGAAACATGTATACGTTTGCTCAAAATAAAATGTTAAGTTTTGAATGTAGGTGGTATCTGTCTGGATGAGACACCTCCTGGTGCGTCGGTGTCTAGGAGGAGGGTATTGCATTTTCGGATTCGGTGTTGGCATTTAACAGATCAGTGATGAGGCTCGAAGTTGAATCATTACTTTTATTCTTGATTAGATGAAGTAAGGCTATTTACAATATTACTCTACAGGATATTTTCGAATAACTAGTTCATTGGAGAAATATGGGTGGTAGCCCAATTTTATCGCATATCGGCGATGGGTTTTGAAACACACGCTTGCTTTTTGAATTTTGCAACGTCGGGAGACGAGAAAAAGTAGAGAAGAGAGAAGTATTAGAAGAAAGACGAGAGCTAAACGCTCCCCTGTTTTGTTCAAGAATAGGGGGCGTTGCTTGAGCTATCACATGATGCTGATTCGTGGTGCCATCTGTCGAGCAATTGAGGAACTAATTTTGCAATATCATTGAAAATACAGTTAATAAATTGATAATTAGCTGCGAAATCTTATATGAATATATTTAGTTAACTTTGCGATGTGGTAAACGTACACATTACGTTCTGATTTTTTTTTTTTTTTCATATAATTATCTCAAATGACGTTTTTTAATGTTAAATTAAATAACTTTTAACGTACGAAACTAGATTGAAACGATTGTAGCGGATTGAAGCCTAATCCTTTTTAGAAGTTCTTAGAGATGTATCAAAAACATAGGTTGATTAATATAAATTCAGCTTATAAAATATGTAAATCAAAGTTATTATAACAGAAAGTGAAGGAAACAGGAGAGTAGTAAATTTGGTCCCGTAATGGGAAAGTTATTTTTAGAAGTTCATTATTGATATTAAGTTAATGAATTAGTTCATTAACAACCATTAGTAATAAGCATTCCCCTTGAGCAACAACAGTTACAACAATTTTGTCCAGCAGCGATACAATTCGAAAGTTATTAAAGGGTGTTCTTTTTTTCTTGACCCTTAACCTTTTTGACCCTGCCGAAGCTCGTGGAATCCACCATCAGACAATAAGTAATTTTTTGAAGTGGGACATTTTGATTACTCTTTTAAAACAATTGAAACCTAAAATGCTTCGAATTATGAAATTTCTTTATTTTTCTATTACGAAATCGAAGGCATTTTATCGATTATGTAGTTGTATTATTTTTAAGAATTGTGATAAATAGAACATTCTAAAATCGAAATTTAAAATCATAAGCAAACTTACCACGTCACAGCGGGGGGTTTCTCAAAACACGTTTTTTAGGATTCTGTTACACTTTTTTCCAAAATCAACTGTTTCCAAAAAGTTTTTATTTTTCTAATTATGAAATGAGGCAATTTCCCATAGAGGGAGCTTGATTCTTTTTGTGAGTAAATACTCATAAATTTAAACTAATTATGCTTTAATATTTGTATACAAATCGTGGGAAATGTGAATCATAAAATTAGATTTTTTTTTCAAAACATTTAAAAAATTGAATTTTATAAAATATAATTATGTTCACCGTATAGAACATTGTGTTCATAAGTACTTTTAAAGTTAGAAATGCAGTATATTTTACGCAAGATGTGCCTGAATGTAAACACGTGACTTATACAAATGTAAATACAATTATTCGCTAATTGATTGCTCACACATAATTATTTATGATTATGAATGTGCTTTTCTTTGCATGAACAGATTCACAAATAAACGGATATCTTAATGTAGAAATAAGTACTTCGTTTGCTTTCATTTAAAAACAATGGATTTATATAAACTGTGATAAAAAGAAAGCCAATTTTTTTCTGGGCGAAGGCATCTCAGTTTCCTTAAATTAAATTTCCAACCTGATGGAATCCAAACGACTTTTTTTTTCTTTGTTTCTAAAATGTGAGTCACTTTCTAGTAACGATTTTATTATTAAAAACAAGGGAAGGATGTGTTCACTGAAGTATGGGTCCAAAAATATTTTTGTAGAAATGTTTATATAAGTGTGCTGTTTAGTCTTCGTGGGACAAAACAAAAGCACTCTCTCGAAAAAGAATATTCGCCCATGCAGAAATATCGTGGGAAAGACTTTGCTCTAAAAGAAAAAACACCCCCATCCTTGACAAAATGCATTAAAGTGGATTGAACTGACCATTTCCTTTAAATACCTGGAATCAAAGAGACTGTAAAAATAAAATTCGTAAAAACACATCATCAAAGTTAAGAGGATCAAAATGGGTGTTTAGACTAAAGCTTTCGAATTTATTTTTGAAGAGTTTTTGACGTCGTTTTGTATGTGTGATTCTGTTATCACATACACATAATTTTGATTTTTACAAATTTTCCCCCCTGATATATAAACAGTTATCTCACATTTTTTCGAAGTTAAAAAAAAAAAAAAAAGATTAGAGATGCATATTTCTGGTACCGGCTCTGAAAAAATAGCTCGCTCTATAATCTCTACCACTCATTTTTTGCGACATTGAAAAAGGCAATAAAAAAGATGTGCAATTGAAAAATCAGTTATTTTACAAAAAGGACTTGTGGTCGCGAATTCGCTGCCGACATTGTTTTCGTTGAATCGTTGGTTGGAGACCTGATACCACTGAAGACCCACCGTGTAGCGGGGCTGTTGCCTGTTAAATCTAGTCGAGGTCCCAAATCCTCGGTTGGTGGAATATGGAAGTTTGGAGGGGGAGATGGCAACTTAGGTGTCGCCCTCGTCACTTGACCGTGGTTCAAAATTACGAGGTCCGTCGCCAATAGCCCTCGTGTTGCTGCTAGTGCGACATTAATAAAACCAATCAATCAATATCAATTTTTGATTGGCTTCTACAGTTCTTTTAGAACAATTAGAAAAAATAAATAAAAAAGTTATATGCAAAGTTTTGCAAAGAACATATTTAGCCGCCCAAGGTGCCCTTTTTTTATAATTATTATTATATTACTCAATTAAATATAAGAATTAAAGTAAACAATAAATAAACTAGAAATGTACAATAGTAAACTTTTCTGATTTTAAAATTAATGTATACGATAAATTATTAAATTGAATATATTTCAGCTAAATATATTTAAAATTAAAACAAATGATAAATTATTAAATAGAATAAATTCAAGTTATATGTAATTAAAACGAAAGCAAACGATAATTTATTAAATTGAATAAATTTAAGCTACATGTAATTAAAATGAAAGCAATGGATAAAAAAATTGAAAAGTGATCTGGTACGTGAAAAGTGATAAAGCTAAAACAATAGCCCCTTGGGTGGCAGAAAAATACTTTCGAATTTTAATTTATGAGTTTAATGCGATTTACCAAAAATGATTAATTTCGCATTCCAAATAAAGTGTAAATGAAAAATGATTTTGAAGATTGATGAACGAATGTTGTTTTTTCTCTTTCACAGGACTTCGGACAAAAAAATAGCTCATTACGCCATCGTGAAGATGAACGATTTGTATTATTTCAACGACTTCCCGTTCCCTTACCTAGAGTCCATTGTCTTGTATTACAAGAAATACAAATTCAAGGATACCAAACTAACAAATCAGGTGAGAATCGTTTTTTTGCTTCTCAATGTTTATCATTCTTTATCCCCTTTCAAAGAAAGTTCACCGCCTCAATGATTTCACTTTCGCCAATATTGAGGGACTGTCCATTTATTTACCAGGAGAAAATGGGATAATATATAGGCTTGATAGATTAACTGGAGCACTTAAGGCCCCCTTGTACCGGCAATTTTGATTTCGTGGACGTTTAGTTAATCCTATGGAATTTCGACTTTTGCTCTCAAATCCGTACTATTTGATTTATTTCAATGCATTAAAGTACATCCGAAAGAGCAAAAAACAATGAAGGCTTATTCGAAATTATGTGTTCTATCCCATTTTTTTGAAATTAGTTTGGAATATTTTTCAAAGACCCGAAAACCCACAAACATATAACACTGGGGAAATGGAATTCCTCAGAAACCTCCTTTTTTTTTTGCTCTTTTGGATATTTTTTTTTTTTTTTTTTGCATTCAGATAGGTAAGATAATATGGATTTGAAGGTGGTAGTAGAAATTCCATAGGATTAACATTATGTTAAATAAATCAAAATGGCCCATAGTCGGGAGCTTTAAGTATTATTCGTGACTTTGAAAAAACATCCTTTTCAAACCAATATAATTTATGAATGAAATAAAACAGAAAAATTTGATACTTTTGCCGTATTATCTTCATATATATATATATATAATTTCTCATATTTTCATGTAATTTTCAAGAAATTTTAAGAAGTTGTAAAGAAATATAAATTGTGTGAGTGGACACTTTTAGCAAAAAAATTACGACAATCGATGTAATTTTGAGCTACAACATGGGATCAGAATTTACAAAAGTAAAGTCATTTAATAGAAAATTGTTCAATTTTGAAGTTATATATGTTTTTTAAAAAGTTTTAAAAATTTCAATACAATTACATAGATAATTAGGAAATTTTAAGGGAAAACATCTAATTGAAATTCATATAAAAAATTCTGAGAATAATTTGAGTAAAAATTTATGTATAAGTCAAAAAGATATATACTTTAAGCAAAGCATTGCTAAGATAAATATTTACTGTAATTTGAACATGAGTTTGAAATTTCAAATTATAATGATGAATAATTTCTGAGAAGTCCTGCGCTGAAGATAAAACATTTTGTTTTGAGAAAATTGAAGTTAAGGTTGAAAGATAAAAAACAATTTTCTTAATAACTCTAGAAGTTTTGACTGTATCGTTACACTTTTGGCACCAAAATGTTCAGAAAAAATAGGATTCTAACAGAAATATTTTTCGAAAAGTGCGTGGGCATAAAATAAAGCATGACATGGTGTTAGGTTCAAAAGATTGACATTATAATACATTACGATTACAATAATTACATTTAGTTTGCTTAAAGTATTTTTACATTGCTAAGATAAATATTTAAGTTAATATTTTATCGTCTGCTTTTATTTTATTATTCGAACCGAATATTAGTGTGTACTTTAATAACGTATATCGTTTTTCTTATTTTATAACATTTTGTTTAGTAATTCATTTATATGGCAGAATCGTCTGTTTTTATTCTTTTTGTAGTTACCATTGTTCGTACTTAACAATGTTATGCTTGTGTGAAAGTGAAAATGCATGAGGAATTTGAAGATATTTTCTTTTCTTGTTTGTAAATGCTTCTGTTGAGCATGGTTCTCAGAAATAGGGTTGCTTTATGCTAATCAATATTTATTTTGAATAATTATACTTTTTCGAGAATTTAAGAGGGGTAAAATATGTCAACTCATATTAAAATGAAATTAGCGCAAAGTCAATTAAATTTTTTTTAATTAATTAAACTTCATCATATTTCATTTTATTGATTACATTAATATGTATATGATAGTTTTGCTAAATATAATATATATCGCTAAATGATAGTCTGGAGGAAATGATCTAGTACTTGTTTTGTTATGTTCTCTTCGATCGTAAATAAATTTGTTTTATTTTGCTTTTTAATGAAGCTTGTAAATACGGAAATATCTTGATTGGTTGGATTTTAACGAATGCGCTACTCGATTTATTTGTGCGCTTTCTATCTTTATGATTAATTAATTATGACTTTGCCAATAATTCCGTTCATTGTTAATTTAAACTACTTTTGTTGTGATTTATTCGTGTTCATTATAACAATGATTTTAATCAACTAGCTCTCTCTCTTACTCCAGATACAAAATATCGTCTTGCATTGGGGTAATGGTATCGAAGTTGTCAGGTCACGAGTTCATAAACTGCATTGTTTATGTCGAGTATAATCATCATGCCACTAAAGATTCACCTTGTAATGGGCTGATATTTTGAGGCTCCAAGTCTTCCAGGGGGAGTAGCATGGAAGTTTGGAGAGGGAGTGCCGGCTCAGGTTTACCTTCGTCAATTGATCGAGACTTAAAATGACCAGGTTCGTTGTCAATAGCCCTCGTGTTGCTTCTAGTGCAACGTTAATGAACAATCGAGCAATAAATCTGACTCTTGTATTATCTCGTGCATTTCTCTATTTATTTTTAACTTGCGTTTAACATTAAACCAAGACAATGGAATCAATCAGTTTCTCTTTCTCACACACATTTTATACTATCGTAATTTTATTTTTTTGCGTTTTTCTACAGACCTTTTCTCGATAAACATTTTCCATCGTATTAAAGACAGTGCTTGGACATGAAACTTTTTCTAGTTGCGATATTAATAACTATCCGAGACTTTTTAGTGTCGAATTTCAAACAGAAATCAATATAAGAAAAGTATTAAGCTCAATATGGGAACAGTCCCTTTTAACTAACACTGACTGGAGCATTGCACTTCAATGTCGGCCAGTTAAAGAACATGGAATTATGGGTTTATGGGTGATTATCCGCAGCATATGAAAAAGTAGCGGATTAAGATCTATAAAGGAAAAAAACATTTTTTTTTTCTGTTGAAGAAAGAAGTATCTATTTGAGTAAACCGTTCTACGAAGAGAATTTACATGACACGAAGGATATTTGAAATAATAAGGAAGAATTAAAAAAGATAAGCATTATTTTTTTTTATTTAAAAATAGTAGCGAATGTTAAAAAGGCAAACTCATTACATAGTATTGTGTTAATTTTACTCGTCCTTAAAATAGAGAAATATTTCATTTAATAATGATGATAATATTAAAAAATTTATATAAATATAAAGCCTTTATTAGATCAAATATTAAAAAAGCTCAACTCTTTCACAAATTTTATATCTTGCTAGTTTACATACACACACGCAAAAAAAAAAAAAAAAAAAAAAAAAAGGAAAGGATAAATTTGAATGTTAGAAATAACAGGCACTATGTTCATTTTTAAAAATTGTAATCAGTAAAGCTTTAAAAAAAGTAATAGCGCTTTGAAAGAATATTATAATTTAAAAGTCAACAGTCCTTAAAATAAAT
>BMAW01014999.1:161392-182920 GCA_019974015.1 Nephila pilipes | reverse complement strand
CGAGGCCGGGTGAAAAATACAGAATTTAAGATTGTTTAATTTTTTGACTTTATGCTTTAAAATAATTCGAAGAGCTTAGGGGGGGGGGTCGTGTGCCTAACAATGATATTCTAATCATTTTATTCAACTATAAAAGTGTTTTTTGGTCAAAACGTTTTTCTTTCCCTTTGAGGGGGTTGAATATGAACATTGATTTTTCAGATACATCTGCATTTATTATGCAATATTATTTTTAAAAATAATGTATTCCATAAATATACAAAATATTTTGCTCCTTATATAGAAAATAATACACAAAATATAGTGAACCAACTTTTTTAATGATATTACCGAATATTTTTTTTTTTTTTCGAAAAAAAACTATAGAACTTTGTAATTTTCGAAATTTTAATTTTTTTTTCACATAAAATTATTTCTCTTAAAATTTAGATATTACTTAGAGAAGAAATATTTTTGGTTCACTATATGCATAAGTACCCTTTATAGAAACATAAAAACTTTGGAAGCATGCTGTATAATAGTTTTTTAAGAGGTTCTTAAATGCAAATATATCTCACAAATCATGTCCATATTCGATTTAGAGGGAAAAAAAACCTTTTTGACAAAAAAAATTACTTTAACACTCCTATAGAATGATTAAAATAACATTATTAGGCGCACAAAATATTTAAACTGTGCAAATAATTTGAAAAAACATATATCACTAAAATAGGGGGTCTTAAATATAATATTCCATAATTCCTCAAACGGCTCTCTTGTAAAATTTTTAAAATGGACGCAGTGCCTATTACCTCCGTAATTCCCAATAAAAGAAATTACAAAGCGATACGAGTCAATTCCAATTCAATGTATTATAAAGCTGTTTTTTGTGCTTTTATGTCTACTTTTTCGAATACATATGTTATTTCCAGATTAAGATAAAGCGGTTTGAGGATTTCTTGACATAAATGTCATAGTTTTTATAGAAACCTATCTAATTTTATTATATTTTTTGGTATTCTTTAATTCCTGTTAAAATATGAATAAAAATTAATCGTCAACTTAAGAATTTGTGAACTTTTGTTATATAAATTTAATTTTCAATCCATCAACTCTTTTAAAAGCACGGCGTTTTAAATGCTAGCGTAACTTTGCTAGGAATTCGCATACATCATATTGCGGTTGTCTCCCACTACAACACGAGCTATGTAAAAATAGGAAGCAGAGATATCCGAGACAAACTTTTAAATACCTTAAACTCCTTTAATTTCTGCATAAAATAGAGCTTCTCGGTGGATTTTGTCCAGTTTTATAATTTATTTTTAGGCTTTTAAATTTAAAGAACTAAAAAACTGTAAAGTTAATTTTCTTTTTGAAATTATAGGAAACACGGTGCACTAAACGACCAAAATATCGATAGAAACCTTACCATATTTTAACTATATGTCTTTTTTTAAATATATGCACAAAATTTCATAGCTTTTGTCATATTATTTATTGAGTTATTTAAGTTTTCTTTATCGGTATGCTAAATGATTTCATTGACCTTCAAAACTTTTAAACTGATTTTTCTCAGCTTTTTATTTTTCACCACTGTCGTGAACTTAAAATGCTATATATACTTTTGCAATCAATATTAAATTTTGAAATTTTATTCAGTTGCTTTGCATAATATGTTTGATAACTCTGTGTATAGAATAAAGATTTAGAATAATAGTTCTTTTTTTTTAAAAAAAAAACTCCACCAAACTAAATATAACTGTTTTTCTTAGTGTGTCACTGAAATTTTTTTTTAAGACTAGCAACAAACTAAACTGTTCTACAAAACTTTGAGATATACTCCTATAAGAAATCGCGAGAGAGAAATTGCTTAGAGAAATATTGAAATTTGCTAACCTAGCAAGAACTTTAAAATACTGAAATATTTTGAAAAAATTAATATTTCAAATAATTATTTGTTCAAAATTTATTCAAAATTATTTCAAATAGTTATTTGTTTAATTTGTTTTTCCTATATGAATTGAATATTGTTTGTGTTTTCAAATTGGTTTGAATTAAAAAAAATTCTTCTAAACATCTAATTTAAAAATAATTGCTCGAAGAACCTCCTTAAGCCTCCCGTCTACCCGCCTTTTTGATATCGTGGAAGTAATGTTAATCCTATGGAATTCCGACTTCCATTCTCACGTCTTTATTATTTGATCTATTTGAATGCAATATAGTGCATTCGAAAGAGCAAAAAATAATGAAGGCTTCTGCGGAATTACTTTTTCCCTACGATTTTTAAAAATATTTTTTAAAGACTGGGAAACTCACAAACGAATCATTCAAATTGGGGGGGAAAGTAATTCCACAGAATCGATATTAAAGAGATCGTTCGATCTCTTTAATATTTTATTCGTTAGAGAAAGTTTGTGACATCCATTCTTCGCTACTTATTCAATTAAAAAATAGTCAGACAAACAAGTCAACAAGAATAATCAAAAATAAATGTTTGCATTAGGAATGTGGAGCGATCACTAACTGGCATCCGAAACCAAAGATTATACTTGGATATTCTAATCTCAATACATCCGTGAAGGAAACAATAGTCCCACTGTAGCTCATGCATGTAGTAAGAGGCGACTAAAATGGGTGCCCAATGCCTGGGGGTACAGCCGGATACCTTGCTGTTGAGGCCTATGTCAGACTGGTCCTCTAGGTTGGAGGACCTCAAGGACTTGCCTTCTTTAGGAAGGTTAAGGCAAAATGATCCCAGTGCACCCTAGTGGTCTTTTGCTTTCCCATGGAGCTTACTGTCTTTGGTAAACACGGGTGACGTGCCTCGATACTCAAGCGATCTTTCTCTGTTTTCGACCCTTCTTCTTGTCAACCAATTTTTATCTTTTGAAATTTTTTCAAACGTTAAGGTCACAGTTTTGCCTTGTTTTGAACAGCATAGCCATATCTAGCTCTTGTGCCGTTAAAAATTTCATTCACTCCCTGTAATCTCAAAAACAGTAAAAATGGGAGCCGAGCCAAATATCAACTATCCGACGATCACTGAACTTTCTTACACCAATGTCGTTTGCACTATAATATCGCTTATCTTCTGTCTCCTCTCAGCCCTTTGTTGCGTCCAGTCTCTATCTCATCATCTCCTATTTATTGCGCTTTTATACATACAGCAATGCTGTTTTACATAATACGCTTTTTATTCATAAGGCTAGGCTTTCAAATCAAATAACGTCATCAAAAAGCCCAAAATATTAGTTGAAGAGGTAAAATTTGCGAGAACCTGTTTCAAGTTAAAAGTTTTTTATTTTTTAAAAGAGAAAAACTAACAACGCATTCATAACTCGTGATATTTACTTTTTTGTACAAATTACATCGAAAAAAATTTAGTATTCTAAAGGAAATTTAAATTTTTATGAAGGAACGGAAATATGTTTCATGCTAACATACTATGCAGAAGGATGTATATTATTCTTATCCCATTTTGCTCTCACAACACATTTAGAGGTTGCATTGTAAGCATAATTTCAAAGAAACATATTCAAATATTTTTTTTTTCAGAAATTTTTCTCGTGAAATAGAAGATAAACTTTTTTATTCTTAGAGATGGTTGAGTGATTTACCTTCATAGAATAGTAAGCATTTGATGTTTATTTCGATATTGGCTTCAAACTAAAATTGACGCACTGCTGCAAATAAATGTAAATGAATCGAAAATAACTCACTGATAGAATTTTTTATGAATTCCAAATCTTAATCCGGTAAAAATATTGTATAATTAAACCAGAATTCACATTATGAGAATTCAAATTCTGTTGAAAAAGAGCTTTGATTAAATTTTGGCTGAAAGCATTTCACACTTACATGTCATAGTAAGAAACAAATACCGTATATTTCCGAATATAAGACGAGAGTACATTTTTTTATAATTTCAAAAATATATCTAAAACTGAAATTCCTTAAATAAACCGAAATGGGAGGAGAGAATGAAGGAACATAAGAAAGTATAAATTTTATAACAGAAATTATTGAAAGTTAGAATGATATTTATCATGACATTCCATTGAATAAAAGTAAATAATATGATTTATTCGCATCCCCAAGTTATTCTGTCATAAACTTTAAAGTATTCATATGACTTTTTTTTTACATAAAGGTTGCATTCAAAACGCCCAAAATGCAAGTTAGAAGGATAAAGTAATTTTGCTTTCCCCTTGTTATTTTTATGTGCGCATTGTCTACGGCAGGGGTAGGCAAATAGCGACTTTAAGAGTATTTTTGTGGCCCATCAAGACGGTCAGTAACGTACGCCCTGAACCGAGATTTCCTCCTCGTGCATAAAATCATTGAAAACAAAACTAGCTCTGTTTGTAAGGCAAACGGGAGAAGGCAGTTCTTATCATTTCCTTTTACTGGGAAAACGGAAAATGTCTGAATGTGTCTCTACTGAGATGAGGGATCATCTGCAGAGTTTAAAGGACGAAGACACAAGAAGATTTCTGGACTTTAACAAAGTTGATCCTAAATTCAATTTCATCTCTTATCCCGTCACTGTTGATATTAACACGGCACCAGAAGAACTGCAGCTTGAACTTACTGACTTGCAGTCAGATCACACTGTGAAAGAAATGTTGATACTTGTCTATTATTGCAGCGCCCGCCAAATTACAATTTCGGCTGTGAACGGTAAATCGCCAAATGAGCAAGATGTATCGCGAAGTTTTGTTGTAAGTTTCTAAGATTTCAATCCTAAAGAGACAGCTTAGTTTAGTTTAGTTTTTATTAACGTCGCACTAGAAGCAACACGAGGGCTATTGGCGACGGACCTCGTAATTTTGAACCACGGTCAAGTGACGAGGACGACACCTGCCTAAAGAGACAGCACTTGATCATATCAGTAAAATATCGCTTGCCCGTTAACGTTACCGATTTCGTATTATTTTTTTTAAATACCTAATTTGTTTTTTTCCAAAATGTCGTTAACAATCTTCAATTTACCAAACAACGAAATGGATGTCATCTTTTTTTTTTTTTTTTTTGTCAAGAGAAAGGCTTTTTACCGGACACACTATTATGCAAAAAAGGCCACTTCATGAAATTGTATGTTGATGAAGAAAGAGTGTATTTGAAGGTGCAATATTAAAAGTTGTTCGAATAAGAAGGGCCTCCGAGTTGGAAGTTGATTCAGCGGTTCCAGAATATCGTTTCGTTACTCCAATACAATTTCTGTATTGTTGGGCAGAGGAGTTGACGTCCATTAAATGGTGTCGCAAACAATTGAATATGTCTAAAGGTGCAACAGTTGATTGGAATCATTACATGAAAGAAGTGTGCTCTCTACATCTTATTCTACAATTTAGTAAGTGTGTAGGTGGACCCGATAAAACTGTGGAGATCGATGAAAGTTTATTCGTCCGGCGTAAGAATAACAGTGGTCGAGTACTTCCTCAACAGGGGATTTTCGGTGGGATATACCGGGAAGATGACGAGTGATTTCTTGTTCAAATATCGAACAGAGATGCTAATACACTACTTTGAAAAATTCTGTAACATGTACAAAGAAGGTTCGACTATCTATTCAGATTGTTGGAAGGGGTTCAAGATTAAAGAATTGAAGATGCAGGTTCCACACATTTCTCGGTGAATCATAAGTGCAATTTTGTAGAACCCACAAGGGATGTTCACGCACAAAATGTTGAAAGAATGTGGCGTAGCAAGAAACTAAACTCTGCCAAGTGGCTTAACAAGAAACAAAGCGGCCCGGCTCAACATCATCTCGAGTCGTATCTGGCGGAATTTATGTGGAGGAAATATGAGGGGGGAAAATGCTTTTTATGAAATAGTGAACGCAATTTCGGATATATAGTCTTTAATGAAGAGTGATGTTCTTAAAGTTATGTAAATATTATTATTAAACATATAAATTTTTATATTACTTATTGGCATGAGATTTATTATAAAAATGTAATAAAAAGTTTTATATTAATTATTGGTTACGTTATTTGTTTTTCTACATTTCAATTTCGCTCTTCGCTTGCTTGGCAACGTTGGCGCATTATCAATTTGGTGGGTGCCGCTATAATTGTCACGTATCGAAGTATTAACACTGTGACATAAGTTGACTTTTACAAATTTTTGCCTGTTGAAAAACTTCCATGTATAATGAAGTTTGATATAAAACTATTCTTTATAGTTGGACCTACATATATTTAGGAGTAAAATTTTTCTTGCTTGAAGATCTACAGGAGTAAAAATAGACAATAACTTGCAGGTTGTGATGAGAATTTCAGCAAACTATCTCACTCCTGATTTAAAAAAATATATATGTAGAAAAGTGTGATAAGATACATTTTCTCATCAAATTGATTATAAACATAACACTATAACTATAATAAAACCATAAGAGTTTTTTGAACATGGGTTTTCTTTCAAACTTCACACTTTGCGCAAATGTCAGATTTTTCATTTTTTGGTGACGATTCAACAAACCAGTAATGTATTAACAGTTCCGAAAATAAAACAACCCATTTTCATAAGCAGAATGATTATTTTATTTAGAATTATTTTCTTTATAAACTTAAAATATAAAGATATAAAAACATGCTATATTTGGCGATTTGTACTTGCACGCAGTAAACACTTTTTATTTTTATTTTAACGAACCAATGGACCCGGATATAAGCCAACTCCCGGAATTAATCTCAGAAAAATTTCCAAAAATTCTCGGCTAACACCCGGAAATGAACAGTTTATTATTTTTCTGTGTTTATCCTTTATTTTCATGAATGAATAATCACCCTGTAAACATTTTTGTATTGAAGTTCCAGTGCAAAAATGCTTCATGATTATTATTTCCTGTTAATAAACTATTTCATGAAAAGGAAATCACGAAGCAAATTAATATCACATTTAAAAAAAAAAAAAATTAACTGTAAAATAAATGATACAATTGGTTCATCTGATGAAATAACTTTTTTAATGTATCACATGAAGCTTGTGTTATGTCGGTTTAAATGTTTTCAGGGTAAAATAATTGCAATGGACATTTGTTTTGTGTGTTAAATTCAGGAATAGGGTGTCCAATAGGCTGGCGACTTTTGGGAGCGATAATGATTTAAACGTATCGATTTAGGGTTTGGTAACACTAAATATACTCAATGCTTAAGTCACGCGCATTTGGCGACCTGTCTAAGAAGTCGCCAATCGCCCAGGGGACACCCTATTCCCGACTTTATCCGTTTTGTGTCATGTGATATTAACTCTCTCGGCTCCTATATACCAGCCAATTTATTTTGTAAATGTAATGTCAATCCAATGGAATTTCCAGTATCGAAAAATATTTTTAAGAATCGAAGGGGAAAATGTAATTCCGCAGAAATCTTCATTATTTTTTGCTGTTTCGGATGCACTTTTTTACATTCAAATAGATAAAATGGTAAAGATTTGAGGACGGTAGTAGAAATTCCATAGCATTTACGAAATCAAAATGGCGGGTAGACGGGAGCCTTAAGCTTGAACGCTACAACAATTTTTTGAAATGTGTCTCTTGTTCATAAAAATATTTGGTTTTAAATTAATTATTTTTATTTTAATGTGTGATGCTCTAAACACAGAGGGATCAAAAATGTTTTACATCCATCCTTTCCGTCAAGTTCCAGAATTTATTTTGTTAAAAAAAAGTTTAAATGTGTTCATGAGGAAAATTTGCCCCTTTTTTAAAACGTTTTTATGTATTTCACTTAGTGTGTGTCATCAAATTTTTGATCGTTAATTTAACCAACTTCCCATCAAGCTAGAGCTCTGAAATTTTGGGAACCGTTCTTACTTACCTAACAATGCAATATTTAGATATTTGCTACCAGTTTTAACTAATATTTCAATAATTTTTAATAAACTTTGCCACCATATAAAAATGTTATTTTTAAAATCGTTGGTTTTTATCTCGAATTATTTTATTAACAAATATAGCTCTTTTTAATGTGTTTTTCTTTTACTCACATTATAACTGTGTTTGGTTCAAATCTTTAAAAGATTTTTTCTCACATTTTAAAGCTCTAATTTGAGCTGAAATTTCCTGTACACTATTTTTTTGGTTGACAATATGATAATTTAATCATAATTAATAAAAATTAAATGATTTAAACTAATTATTTATAGAATTAAATTTTACTCCTAGTTTCTTGCCAAGTCGCCAAATAGTCGCCAAATTCATAGTTTAAAAATTTATTGTTTGCTTTAATTTCAATTACATGTATCTTAATTGATTAACACAATGCGTAATTGAGCTAAAAAATTTACACGAATTTATTTTAGATGATAAATTTATTAAACGTCAAATAATAAAATAAATTTTTAAAACTAATTATTGAATAAATTCAATTTGACTCAACGTTTCCTTTTACTCTAAAAATTTAAGGTATAAAAAATTTGTTATGAAAAGTGGGAAGTTTGAAAGAAAACACCCATGTTCAAAGAAACTCGTTTTTTACTGGTGTTAACATTTCTAATGGATCAAACCTGTCATTAGAAGAGGTTTAATTTTTATACTAAATATTTCTATATAATTTAAATGTTCTTAATTTTAAATAAATAAGCATTTTCTAAGCGGTTATCGATAGCCAAAAGTGTTTTTGGAACATTATCCTTCATCTTTACTGAGGTATAAATTCAGAATTTATGGTCAACAGAAAAGTAATTTCGTCTGAGTACTTATAGTTGTTTTTTATACGTAAAAATATTAACGGAACTTTTATTTTTGATGCATTTTTTTCAATTAAGGCATTGAGTACGATAGATATTTCAATCACTGTCATGTTCTACTTGGATAAAAACCTTTCGATGTGTACTAATCTTCTTTTAAAATTGATTCAAAAATGCTTTCACTCAATTGATATTAGATAGCCTATATATATGTATCGAAAGAAATGCTATCATTCAAAAATGAAAAGCAGATTAATTGAAATTTAATTAAATTTAATCCTCGAACGGGAAACAAATGTACAAACAGAGCAAATCGAAATGAAATCATTTGATCAAACTTAGAAATCAACGTAGCGTAAATTTAAGCGATTGGAATGCTACAATCTAATGGCAGACGATATAATAATAAATGTTTCCACCTAAAGCTTTCTAACTTCCGTATGATTTGCTTTAATGAAATAATAGTTGTATTCTTAAATGTTATTTTGTTTTTCATCTATGTACAGTATCACCGACCTCTCTTGCAGAGTGTTAAAAATATTTAAAAAAATTGATTTAATTTCGACCGATATTTGAGAGAGATTTATTATTAATGTTTATGCGTTTTTATCTTAGTGGCATTTGTTATGACATGTATTATTTTAATTTTTTGAGAATTCTTTTCCTTCCAGTTTGAAAATAAAATTTAGAACAGTGAGCTTATACAAACATCTATGTAAACTAAGAGGGCATTTCAAAAACTATTTTTATAATTACAAGAAAAATCTTGAGGATATAATTTTTTAAAAAAAAAAAAAAAAAAAAAAAAAAGGTTTCATTTTTAAGGATTAGACATTTATTTGATGTCAGACTATATAGACCAATTTCTCTAATTTAGTGAAGAAAGTTAAAGTTCTAAGCGTAGTACTTCATTCCATATATTTAAAAAATAAAGTTGCAAATAATTAAAATTGTCATTTAACGCATAACTGTAATTTAAAGTTTCAACATATATCATTTTAGTTCTTTAATTAAAAGATAGAAAATATTTAATTTCATTTATTAAATGCAGGCTTAATTGTTTATTAATTTTTGTGCTAAGCCTTCTGTCTATTAAGACTATTATTGTATTAAGGCCATTTTGATTTCGTGAACGTAATGGTAACCTTGTAAATTCGACTACCGTTCTGAAATCTTTACTATTTAATCTATTTGAAAGCAAAAAACATCTAAAAGTACGAAAAATAATGAATTATTTTGCGGAACATAATTCCCCCAAAAAAATATTATTAAAGACGGAAAACTCGCAAATGAATTATTGAAATAGGGGTAAAAATGTTTTAAAAATTGGAGAAAAATTTAATTCCTCAGAAGCATTCATTATTTTTTTGATTTTTAAAAATAATTAAAAATATTTTTGAAGACTGGAAAATTTGCAAACAAATCGTTAAATTAAGGTTAAAAATTTTTTTAAGAATCGGAGGAAAAAAGTAATTCCATAGATAATTTTTTTGCTCTTTCAGATGCATTTCATTGCATTCAAATTGGTAAAATAGTAAAAATATGAATTGAAGTCGAAATTCCATAGGATTAATATTAAGCTGACGAAATAAAAGTGGCCGGTTGATGGGAGCCTTAAGTTAAACTCTGCCCGAGCCTAAGAAGTTCCATCAAGTGGCGCCCACCTCCGTTTCTGTAGAACCTTAGACGTTAATTACTGGCTGGTGTTCAGGCCTAGTGATTAGTACGACGCTGGACCTTCAATTAACTTTCCAAGCGAACTTGGTATTCGTTTATCTGCCCCGGTGGGACAAAAGGTTGAATTGATCCATGACCAGCTACCCAAGCCTGAAACACCGGAAATCAAACCTGGATCGGCAATTTGTTTGCATTCAAACACACTGATCATTATACCACCACGGCCACACTATATTTACAGACTATAATTATTGTTTAATGTATTTTAAATAGTTATTAAATAAAAAAAATGCATTCATTTTTATAAACCATCCTACTATTCTAACGGCAATCATTGCTTTTATTACTTAATAAAAATTAAGGGAATTTCTTATTGTTGTTGTGACGTTGGGCTATTCGCGGTTTTCTCTTCACTAACTTTGGGGACTTTTAATTAAGATTAATTGCTATAAGTGTTAGTATATTGATTTTAGTTATGGCACAAGAAGCGAATAGGATTATAAATTCGTCACATTGAGAGTGATACAATCTTATATTTGCTCTAAAATCTTTATGAGGTCCGACTTCGCTTTAGAGAGATGATACTTCTCCTACGAGGCTCTCTGGCTATTGTGTGGGTTTCGTATTCCATCGCTCCTCAATAAAGGCTCGTTCCTCTGCCGAGATGGTGATTGGTGCTCTTCGGTGTCTGGTGCTTCTACTGCGGAGGTTGTAAGGGCTTCTCGCTCGCTGTGGTTGGCTTATGGTGAGGATCTCTTCGACTTGGCAGATGTAGGTGGTATCTGTTGACTGCTCCTCCAGTGTATTTGTATCCTGCCATTCTCTGCTCAACGGAACTGGAGACCGGTTGGCAGGCCTTGTATTCTGTAGAGATGACGTTGGTTGCCTCTTCCTTCTTGTGATTAACCTTTGGAGGATTCTTCTCTTCGGAGGTGAAGTTGAACTCTTGGACAATGCTCGTTTTGTTGATCTATCATTATTTCTGTTACACTGTCGGTTGGGATCTACCGCTTTCCTTAGAAAACGTCTTTTTCGAGGCCAAACATTATTATTCGCAACTGAGGTCTTCCGCTTCGTTTGTGGTACTCGGCGGTCTAGCCTCGTTTTACGCTTGGGTCTAACTGACTGTGGCTCGAGGCCCGACTAACTCAGTCGGTAGAGAACGAGATTCTTAATTTCGGAGTCGTGGGTTTGAGCCCCACGTTGGGCGCCACTGTGACGAATTTATATTCCTATTCGCCTCTTGTGCCATAGATAAACTTAATATACTAACACTAAGAGTCAATAAGTCGTTCAAGAAGACGTTTGACAGGTTTCTCACACTATATTTATTGGACAACTTACTACTATAACGACAAATGTATACCGACTCTCCCAAAATATCGCGTTAGGTATATTCACTCGTTCCACTAATATCAAATTAACGGAGTCTTACCAATATCGCAAAATTGAGGCTGTCTCGACTTCTAGGCTTCACTAGGCTGTCGATAATTTGTAGCAATTCTCGACCCCGTCTTCGACTATAAAAAAAAACTGTTAAACGCTAGAGTCACTCGCCCTTTATCGTGTGTCTCAAGTTTAGCTTATATACTTCCTCTCTCCCTCGCTTCACTTTATTTCTAACTGCCTGTAATTTAAATATTCACGCTTCATTTTTAGTTGGGAAGAAATTGCATAAAAATAGTTATCAATCTTGATTAAAAGTCCGCAAAGTTAGTGAAGAGAAACCTGCGAGTAGCCCAACGTCATATTGTTAATAAGTTGCTTTATTTAAATCTCTATAACATGCATTTCTTTTATCATTGCAGGCCTTCTTGGAGCCTTACCTGCGAACCCAACAAACCAAAAGAAAATCTTCTAGATCTCTCATATCTTCTTCGATGGATGACATTAACAACGATAACATTGATCATGATAAAACCTGGACCTACGGCCATTACAAATCATTGTCCACCAGACTATGACATTCGTGCAAAATAATTTCTTTCCTATTTATCACATTCTGCACCAGAAAGAATTTTCACCGCAGATTTGTGGAAGCCATATTCCAAAAAGCCATTGGTTATGATGGCTGCAAGTTCCTGTAAACATGTGAAGAATAAGTAGTTTTTGATATTGGACTGGTAGTGAATAAAATACCTACATTCGAAACTATGATACTAGATATTATCAAGTGCCATCTGTAAAAGTATTGCAAGGTTATATATATGTTCTTTCTGAAAACTGACGTGATTATGAATATCTAGAAGTGTTCTGTGTCATAAGTATGCCATTAAAAACAAATTTGCTCTTCGTGGATATAAAATCGTTCGAGAATATTTGCGGCGATTTCTTATTTATACGGCTTCGTTTGTTAGAAACGAAATATTACTACTGCATTATCAGCAAATTTTATTGGAAGGGGGGGGGGAAGAGATGAATTGCAACCAAATATTGCATAATGAGGTATTCGGATTCATTCTTATTTGTTTAAAATTTCTGTTACAAACAGAAAGCCCGTTCAACAAGAACAAACTTAAATGAGATTACCGAGCTCTAAATCTGCATGTTCGACTTCTTCTGATTCGCTCTTTTATTCACAATGAAAAGAGATGTATTTACAATGCTAAAGGCCTATTTCATTTAATAAATAAAACACCGATAGTTTCTTTGTAGATGGCATTGCTGCTCTAAGGGAACATCAACCACATAAGTTGTTCCTTCAAAACATAATTCCAAACATTCTGAGATTACAAAATGATGCTTTGAGACAGTCATTGAGATACTATTCAAATACGTTTGTAAAGCTATCTTATTATTTTATAAGGATGTTGTCTTTATGCACTGCGGTTAAATAACTCTGTGTCGTCAGATTTGTAGTGAGAGAATCCAGGGACGAGGTGACATTGACTATTGAAATGTGGAAGATTGGTAATTTAGTATATATTACCAAAAATGGTGTTCGAAATTTGGTTGTATTTTCGTATGATATCTGGAGTAAATTGAGATTGTTGTTATTTCTAATGTGAATGTGCCTCATATATAAATATTGTTATTTTTAAATTCTTTGTTGTTTGAATTGTTTTGTGTATAACACACGCACAAACAGAAACACATCACAAGTACGTCACTTTATTAGTGTCAAAAACATTGAAATTATTCAATTTCCTGCTAGTAATCTAAAACAATCTTCAAGTTAAGGATAACATTTTTCTTATAATTAATTGTGTTGACTCAATTTTATTAACCCGCTGTCTGTTTATCCAACGATTTTTAAGTGTATCTAAAATTGATTTTTCTGAGCATCTTATGATCCAAATCAATATTTAAAAAAAAATATTTGAATCAAAATTATGTTACAAATCTAAGCTCCCACAAATATTTAAATTTAAACTATATAATTAAAGTTACGCTATTTCTGAAGCGATTTTATTAAAAAAAAATTAAGCAATTTGAGGATTAATGTTCATTGATGTTGATAGCTGGATAACTGGTGATATAAACAAATAGATTTTCTAATCTGTGTTTTAGTCATTTTGTAACTTATTTACTCTTTCTTACCTCCTGAAACACCGTATCTTCTCCTGAAGTTGGAGTAGGATTCCTTTTCAAGATGGAAGACCGCGAATAGGTTACTAACCATAGTAAATAAAATAATTTTTTCTATGGGATTTGAGAACTTTCATCTAAAAACCATTAAAAAATGTTTTTTTAAACCTAAATTCCATTTTATCTATTTTTAAGGTCTTTTTGTTATGACCAGATTTAGAATTCAGAAGCTATAATGAGTTAATATACTCTATAATCTGCTATTAGAAAAATCTACCTCGAGGGAGTACGGTGAAAACAGTCCAACAAGGAGAATAATGGCAAAGGACACTTTATTCACAAATATTCAGGACGAGGCGAAACACAGGTAGCGAAACTTGTATTGATTAGCGACACACCAGGAACAAATACAGCACTTGTTTAAATCAGCAACACAAACAGATACAAAACAGCACTTTCAATAAGAGTAACAGTTCTGTTAATAATATTCATCTTATTAGTTTATACTTCAGACAAATACTTTACACTTCTAATGCAGATTCCACAGCTTCCGGAAGATATAATCTGCTTCCCAGCAGATTCAGGTACAAACAGATTTGCTTATCCAATTTTCAGCAGATTCACTTGGCTATTTCCCCTCAGGTTTCACATCACTCCATATTTATAGTCACGCTTTCGTTCAGGTGAAATGTCACAATGAAAATTCTGAAAAAATTGAATAACTTTTCTCTCAATCGAGTTATCAACAAGATTCCAGCACTTTCGAGGACCTTCATTTTGTCGCCAAGTTTCTCTCCAAGCTGCCAAAGTTGGGAGTAGCTGAAAAACTTTCTTTGGTGGCTAACGAAATCTCTGTAAATGTCTCTTTTCTTTAGAGTAATGTTTCAGAGAAGCGACATCGAAGGCTCGTAATGCTACTTCCCAAAACAGGCCTTCATCTATTTTTAATTCGGCTTACGGGCTAGTATTGTTTTTAAGTGAAAATATTGCATCAAGAAAAATTTTAGTCACAACAAGGTTTTTCAGATCTTGATGCAAGTGCAAAAGACATTTACATATTTCAGAATCCATTTCGCTATTTAATTGAGGAGCTTCCGTCAGATCTTCAATTGAAAGTGGGATTTATCTTAAAAATAATGATATACTAAAAATGATGCATAAAAAAATGGATCTAACGCAATTCTATAAATACCTTTTGGAACATAAATTAGGACAGTTAAAACTATATATGTTAGGGGTTTTATATCTGTATTTGAAAATACTTACCAATGTGGAAGGACATTTTCCAAAAGGGAGTATGTAACATAAAAAAGGGCAATACTTACAACAGAACATAATTTATAAACAACTTTATTGATAAGAGTACCCTTTTCGAAATACATTATGATGAAATATATCCGAAAGAAACAATTACATTCATCGCATTAGTACAAAATTTCAGCAGTTAATGAAAGGAAATATTTTATTTGTTTTTTATATGTGTCAGCATATGTATATAAATATTATGTCGAAATACCATTTCCTCATGAAACTTTTTTTTTTTCGCTGTTCTGTGAGCAGAATCGCCCCTTGTGAAAATCTTGGGAATTTCCTACTCTATCCATCGAACCTAAAAATTTAACATTCTAGCTCTCTCGAAAACATTTTGCCGACCTCTGCTGTCGTCGAATGACAATGAAACCATGACTACAGAGGATATGAATATCACCTAATCAATACAGAAATGTATACTCATTCTTAATTAAATTTTAAACTCAATTAAATAACTAGTATTATTAAATCTTAGTGTCGAATTAAAAGATAACAACACATTGATAAAAATGAAAGATTTTTTTTCTCTTCACAAATCGCAGTTGATGTCCTTGGCGGCAAATTTCTCCTCCTTTTAATTCTTGTGCATCTCTTTGAGTTTTATGACATAGATTAAAGAAATTTGTATTTTCTATCGACATAATGTTTAACTTCAGATAGTTTTATCATAAATATAACGATGAATTAAGATTTTTTTTGTCAAAATAACCTATTACGTGATGTGATTTGAGATTGTTTATTAACGTCGCACTGAGAAGCAACACGAGAGCTATTGGCGTCGGACCTCGAAATTTTGAGCCACGGCCAAGTGATAAGGATGACACCTGAGCTTGCACCTCTCTCTGAAAAATTTCGCTTCACGTCAATGGGAGAACTTGTTACCTCAGCAGATTTAACGTACATCAAGGCTCGAATCCATGACTCTACGAAAGCAACACCTGTCGCGAGTCCACGACCATGAGCATTAGGCTACAGGGGTCAAAAATAACTTGTACTGTAGGCATATTTTAATCTGGAATGTCGGTACCAGGACAAGTCATATTAGCGATTTTTCTGAATTACCCAGTGTTCACATAGTTTTCACTGAGGATAAATCACTTTTGATAAATTTAAACGATCAGAATATATATTCAAAGGATTTGTGCACATTTTGAATCTATGTGGAAGATATAAATAACCGAGAAAGTATTTCATCTTTTTAGTAATTACAAAATTAAATTCAAACATGGAACTTTAGTCTGAATATTCTTGTATTGACATGAAACAGCAAAAATGAAAAATAATTCAACACACTGATAATGAAAAGAAACTGTGACAAGTTACTCGATGGCTAGGAACATGCAATTTTATTACGCTAAACATCTGTGACAGGGTTGAGTTTGGCACATTTTCTACTAAATCTAGCGCCATATTTTGATTACCACTTGTATCGTTTGGTTTTTGATCCTCTTCTTCACCATCATCGTGACTTGGTGGTCAAGGTAAAAAAATAAAAAAAAAAAAAAAAACGAATGCTTGCAAAGAAATACAAAAGCAAATTGCTCAACTTGGGCCGGATTATAGAATGTGCCGATTCATCGAATCCTTTTCTAAGAGCGCTCTCTGTTCTTAACTTCTAAAACTAACTTTTACAGAATACTATTTAGTAACAACTTTTAGCTAGCATAAGAAATCCTTCTCTACGCTAAAAAATTCTTCCATTTTAGGTTTTTTTTAAATTTTGATTTCTCCTCCGCTTCTAAAATTATAATTTCTTCTTTTTGTTGTTGTTTACATATTCAATTAAGATAACTTCTATTTCATTTCTTATACTCAAACTGGGTGTTTTTTTTTTTTTCTTCTAGAATATATTGATTTTCATTGGTTATGATCTTTTCTTGATTTGCCCCATAATTAAGGTATCAAGTCATCTTCGACAAGAAAAAAATTAGCTTATTTTATTCCAAGTTTAAATAAATCCACTATTTAAAATAAATTTTACTTTTCAAATTCGCCTTAATTTTCAACAAACTACTGTTCTATACTTAAGATTTCTGACTGTTAATTAGAAAAAAAATGTTTACTGTATATAGAGAGAAATAATACTCCGAGAGATAAAGTCTAGGGAATCGGTCAGTCTGCGATTCCTTGCACTTCGAATGAAGCTTGCAAGTGAATTTGCGGATAAGCAGCGTATATCTGGCGGAAATTGGCGGAGTCTGATCTTGAAGTTGAGAGTATTACTACGGAGGTAGTCCGTAGCAAGAAGTAGTAAACGGGTGAGCTGAATGTTGCTGTTATAACAGTGGCTGTCTTTAAAAATATGTTTTGTTCCTTTATCTTTTTAGTAAATTGAGCAAATACTGTGTATCTGTACTGTTATTATCCAAGCTGTACTGCCTGTGTCATGTGTGTTGTTCTGGAGATTTTCGAATAAAGCGTCATTTGTCGCTATCCTCCGAGTTGGACTTGATTTCACTCACCCAGGAAAATTATCCGTGACAATATAAACAGATGCAGAAACCTTTTATAAATCCGATTCATTTGACACCCTATCGAGCCGGATAAGCGATTTTTCCGGGATTATCGAACATCATTAAAACTTGAATGCTAATTTCAAAAACAAATAGCTCTAAATAAAAATTTTAAGCAATTAAAACGCCTGTATTTTGTGTGTTTAAACACATTCTGAACCTGTGAAGACGATATAAACGACCCCCTAAGTATTTTATTCATTCTGGAATCTTCAAAATTAAATTCAAACATTGAACATGAATTTAATTGAATATTCATATATTGATAAAAAAAAAAAAAAAAAGTACAGCACACTAAAGAATACAGCATAATGATAGTAAAAACAATTAGTGATGAGCTATTCTAGTCGCATGTTTACGCTTTTTTTTGTTTAATTAGCTCTTGAAGAACAGGCTTCAAGAACATTTTAGTGTTTGCACTGTATGTATACAGTTGTAATATGCCGCAAACGTGGTATGTAACCCGTTAGGGCAAGAGAAAAACGTAACTGAAGTAAAAACTAACAATTTGAAGAGTTTTACAATTGAGGCCGTCAGGCAAATTAGGCTTTATGTAACGTTATATAAAAATTTTTAGTTGTTAACGTTTATAACAACTAAAACTTTAACTTTGTTAAAGTTTTTAGTTGTTTAGTTTAACGTTATATAAAAGTTACAAGTTGTGGGGGATTTAAGTAAAACACACACACACTGAACGTAATCTAGCCTTTGAGGCTAAAAGAACTTTTTTCACAGAACACAGAGAACTTTTTTGAAATATTTTCACAGCCACATAGTCCTTCGTACCATTGGTAATTACATAACAAATGCAATGATATAACAGTATTCGATGTAACTGAACAATTAAATGCAAATGGCTAAGGACCTTAAATTATTTAGCTAATTGCTCTAAACTTTAAGAGATACAATTAGATAGCGGGACACCACAACACATTTTTCCCCGTAAGAGAAGACATTCAACCCCATCTGAATCACGTCTGATTTCTCCTAAATGCTTAAGTATACGATTCTAACTCGTAAAATATTGTTGGATACGAGTAGAAAGATGCTCCTATTTTGATTCCTATATTCTGATTTCACAATTACACAAAAAGCAACATTCAAATCTACTGTTCATTTTGTTGAAATCAAACCATTTTTTGCTCAGTATTCAGTGTGTTTTACATTTCGTCTCAACATGGATTTTTGACTTTACGTGCTTCAGTAAAAGTATGCATTAATGCATAAGTAATTTTTTAATTATGTATGCATTGTCATTAGTAAACGTGTTAAATTCACTCGAATTTTGTTTTGATGTTGGCACATATGTCTGAATGAAAATAAGTTCTGAATCCTCTTCTGCACACTCAAGCAAAGACAGTTTTCATTATTTTGCACGAAGATCATAGGGGAATGGGTACTTATGACCCTGTCTCCTGTTACTGTAGCTCCAACATCAGTATGATGTCTCACGGGTTTCTAATTATATTCTTTTGTTCTCATTGTGATAGTAATTTCCAGAATTTGTAATAATTCGTCTTTTTTTCCCCTCTGCTTAATGGTTAAACGAATTGAGCATTTCAAAAAGACTTATTTTTTTTATCATATTTTGTGCATGTGATATATGATCCAGTACAGGATAACATTAAATGTAAATATGAATTTAAAAAGAATGATGTTGTTGTTAAAGTAACAAAAGTGAATAGAGAATATTACAACACAGATAGGTATTTACAATATCGGTATTAATTTTCTGAAAATTTCAAGTAGTTTAAGTTTCAATTTTTCTTCATAGATGGCAGCAGATTCACTTTATTAATTTGAAAATATCAATTTTTGAGATAAGACTTCAAATAAATAAAATTTAAAAAAAAGAAAGGTAAGCCACGCACATGAAAGATTTTTCACTTAAAAGACCAGTTGATCGAAAGTTTGTTTTCGGTAATCGTTTTGTAGAAATATCTTGATTATCTATGTTGACATTTTTTTTTTCATAACAAACATAAACTTCGGATTTAGGAAGAATATATATGATTCATAAAATAAAAAGGAATTCTTTCATTGGTACAAGAGGAACCTCAGTATTGCACATCTGAAATTTTACTTGCACCATTGTTTATTATAAATTTTACACCAGTGAGATTTGCAAGACTGATATTTATATTTTTGATTTTATTGTTATAAAGTAGTTGTTTACAAAACAATAAATTATATTTTTTGACTTACGTAAATAATTTTTATGTACTTAGAGGTTTTTTTTTTTTTTTTTTTTTCGAAAAAGATTTTCGAGCTCACAAAAATTTAATTAGGGGGAAAAAAAAGGAGCATAAAAGAACATATTGCGTTCGTGCTGCCATCTACATTTAAAGGTCTTTAAAAAGATTAATTTGAAGCAAAGCATTTGATTTTTGATCGCAATAAAACATCCAATACCACATAATGTTCTCATTTTCTACAGAACAATTGTCAATTATTCTATTAAAAATATATGCGATGTTTGGTTTATCTGATTCTAATTTTTAAATATTTTATTGAATAAATAACTTATAATAAATTATTACGAATAATAATGTTCCAACATTTTCCCTAATATTCCATTATATAATTTTTACGTGAGAAAATATTTCTAAAAAAGTAATTAATGAAATCAAAATTGAAATCATTAGTTTGTATTCAAAATTATTTCATATAATTTTATCCCAAATGAAAATAATTATGAACCTGTTACATGAATTATTGTTTAAAATCACAAATTAAACTTCTTTCCCGATTTTATGTTTAAAATTCTCTCAAATTGTTGAGATCTTTTTCCCCCAATAGTTATTAAAGTAATACATTAACCGTACTATATTCATTTATTTTCAACAATATTTAAAATTTTATACCATTTAATTCCTTTAAATAGATTATTTTTTAAAAATCAATTGCATTTTTCATTGTTAATTTTATCTATTGAAATGCACCATAGATGTTTAAAATTATTTGAAGTTACTTTATATTTTTTCCCAAAGCTTAGGGTTTTTTTGTGCATTTTAAATCATAAATTAATTAGTTTAAAATCAGAAAATTCATCAAATGAAATGGGCATCAATTCTCAAAGTGAGTGAATGCGGGTTTTTGTGGTACAAGAACTGCATCAGTATGAATTCTCAAATTCTAGTCACCGATACTGAAGTCTCAAAAACAACTGGGAGAAACGTTTATATTTTTTTGCTTTTGGAGATGTTAACCAATTCGTTTTTATTGCCGTGCTTTCTCTTTTGTAAGAAATAAACAAAAAAAAAAAATTACTTTAGACCAAGATTAAATACATAATTTGTCTGAAACTTAACATCTGGAAGAATATAATTAAAAATTCTGAAAAATAAAACCGAATATTTTTAGAAATGTTTCTTTCATATCGTTGTATTGACTGAATCTCAAACATATTCACATTGGCCACAAACTTAAGCGTTCACCTAGAAATAATAAGATAACAAGAACGCAATTAAACATAAAATCTGTACATGTTCTCGGTTGATTCTTTTTATGGATTATAGAACAACAAAGTCTCATGCTCTTGATGTCAAATGTATGTTTAATTTGAACAGATTACGATGTTTCTATTCTACACGACTACAGTTTTATAAATCATTATTAGTGTGGAATATTTATATTTTGTTATTTTCATAACCAAACCGTTGTTAAAATTATATTATTTCCGAATCACTTTGCTAAAAATATTTAATTGAAATTAGTTGTAGGTGAACATAAATTACTTCAAATGAGAGAGAATGTGGTAAATGATAGAGAATTCAATATATATATATGAGATAACTCATTATCTGAGCAAGAATCACTTCAAGTT
>BMAW01014999.1:83510-156429 GCA_019974015.1 Nephila pilipes | reverse complement strand
AAGATTTCGTGCTTTTTTTTTTTTCATCTATTTTTCTCTTTTACTTCCCTTTTTATTAATGATTTTGTCAGTTATTAACATGAAAGCCCTATCTTTTTCATAGTAATACAATAAACACTGTTAGAGCCGAGAGAATTTTGAAAATTCAACAATCTTTTCTGATTTTACTAGTCAGACTTTTCTCTCTCAAGAGCTACCTTCTTGAGGTAAGTATCGGAATCGCGACCACGAGGTACCCAAATGATCTTTTACTTTCCCGTAAGATTAACTGTCTTCGATAAATACGGGTGACGCGCCCCTGGAATAATCTAATGATTTTTTTCTATTTTGGAACCTTCCTCTTGTCAACCAATTTTTTCCTCTTTTTCCAATTTACAAAAACAGTAAAAGAACATTAAACTACACAAGGGGTAAGTTATAAATCTACACATTTTATATATAATGGAACTGGATTCCTTAATAACTATATTGTGTAAATATAAATAATATTAATAATATTAAAAGAGAGAAAATAATACGTTTAATTAACATATTTCATCAAATATCAAGAATAAAATGGCATTTTTAAAAGTATAATTTCGTTCCCAAGTCTACATTTTCTAATCAATAAAACCTGAAAACATTTATCAGATAAATGAAGTCGTGATTAGATTAGGAATGTTATGAAAAATGAAGTATTCGATTGCTCATATTACATAATTGCTTTTTTTAAAGAAATACTGACTAAAAATTGCGTGTGTGACCTAGAAAAAACTTATCACTATCGCCAAATTTTCTGCTTTGGAGATAACGGTGACATTATTGGCATTTCGGAAACAAGTTTGGCGACAAATATCGTTGCCAAATGTGCTCATCTTTACGTTCTAATGGCAACCATTAAGGGGGCACATTTTCTGGGTTATGAAACCAGGAGTTAAAAAAAATTGAGATTCCACCGGTTGAATCTTAATGAGAAAGAGCAAAACAGAACTAGTTGAAGTTGGAACCGACAAATTTCCTATTATTTAAGAGACTAAAATATTCGGTTTATTGTTTCAACCGAATAAGCAAATATAGAAGATCTACAAATCAAGTTCATTTTGGTAAAAACGAAACTCGAATGATTGCACAATGAATTTCCGAAAAGATAATGTAAGCAGTGTCATCTGCAGAAACATGTTACGAGCTTCACAAATCGGAAGTAGAAAGTAAAAACTCTCGTTTCAGTGGTTTTTCTGATTTATATATAACTTATCTTGGTGATATTGTTTTCAGAGGTAAATTGTTGTTAGATGTGGATATTCAACTGATGTAAGTAGAACAAATTATATTTTGTGCTATATTTTATTACATTCATTTCGAAAAATTCAGTGTGTTCCAATTTTTTTTTCTTCCTGTGACTGGGTGATTTTTAATATTCTTTTTCCGTACCCTACTAAAAATTACAGTCTAATTTGTGTGAAATTTATAAATAAAACGTTATGTAGATACCAATATATAATTTTCATGTACTTTAATAATTACTTGAATTAAATTATTAAAGTACATGAAAATTATATTGCTATCTAAATTATGCTTACATAATTAAAAACTTCGTTTATGAAATTATTACAAAAATAATTGTAATTTTTGAATTATTATTGGATTTGAAATGATTTCCAACTGAAAATTTTATCAAGACCAAATTATTTTCGATAACGTTGATGCTGTTTCTTGCTAACTAAAAAAATTTACGTTTTGGAGGGGGAAACGATAATTTAATTCTCAGTCCGATTCGATTTCCAACGAGTTAAATATTTATCTTTCAGGGGAGCCAATGCTGACAGGCGACTTCACACTTATAGGTCGAGACAAAAGGCATCAGAAATTTTATGACTTCTAAAACTCTTGACGACACTAATGGCTACAATTTATCTGCGGTATTCTCTCGTATACGTCTCTTTGAGTAATGAGTTACTCTACAGTTCAGTTATAAACATCTGATTTCACTAATTTTGTCTCGAATACTACGTTAATTGTAGATGTGTTTCTAATAATTTCAAGTGGCCGCGGTAGCTTAGCGGTCATGGTCGTGGATTTGTGGCCAACGGTTTTCGTCGAGTCGTGAGCTCTAGCCATGATGCCCTAAAAGACCCGCCGTGTAGCCGGGGTTAATACACGCCAAAATCTGTCAAGGCACAAAGTCCTTCCGTTGGCGGGGTGTGGAAGTTAGGAGAGGGGGTGCCAGCTCAGGTGTCGTCATCGTCACTTGACCGAGGCTCAAAATTACGAAATCCGTCGCCAATAGCCCTCGTGTTGCTTCTAGTGCGACGTCGATAAAATCAATCAATAAATAATATCATTTCAATGTCGCTGTTAATTGAGGGAAAACATGCATTAAAATTAGTTTCCAGTCCTATTAAATATTCCTTGACAGTAGACGAAATCTCAACCGGCTATGAACTCACATTGTACTCTTTCTGAAATTCCATCGGCTTTTTGAAATCTTTGTGACTGCCAGCTTCCGCACCCCGTGACCACAAATCGAGTTCGTAGCAGCTACAATCCTCTCTTGCACTTTAAGAACAGAATCATTGCTACCTTATTAGGTCAAATTTGAGTTATTCAAAAAAATCTAAAATATCATAAAGATATCATGAAACGAAGAAATAGCGATCCGGCAATTTTTTTTTTCGTAACCCGTTACCGAGGTGTGTGACCCACTATTTAGAAGAGTGATTCAATACAATTACTCACGAATGTGAACTGAATTTTTAAATGCAATTTTTCGGTATTAATTTGAGGTATGTAATTTCAGAACTAAATTGCACATTTAAAATCTAGGTTTTTAGTTTAGTTTTTATTAACGTTTCACTAGAAGCAACACAAGGGCTATTGGCGACGGACCTCGTAATTTTGAACCTCGGCCAACTGACGACATTTAAAATCTAAAAACAATCAAAATAACATTTTTAATTAAAACGTGAATGTTTTCTTCAAACAGGATAAATAACGCACAACAGTTAATTTCAGATAATATACATAATATAATCTTTTTTGAAACAATTTAGGGATATTATATTTGATATTAAAATAATTTTTTCATAAAGCATCTATTGTTCGAAACAGAAATTTTTTGAGACAGCTGAAACTCAATATGTTAAAAATTAATGTAACTGATCACTTAACAGACGAGCATTAGTTATACACTAAGATCACTAGCTGTTTATATTATATATATATATATATATATATATAAAACTAATCTAAAATTGTGAACTATTTTTATATGTTTTTTTTTTCTAAATGGGTAACAGTTACAAAGATAAAATATATACTGAACTAAGCTGGCTGAGAATATTATTCGAAAATTTAGGGGAAGGAGCTTTAAAGATGAATGACGTCATGCTAATATTTATCGAGGTTGTAAATTTCTTGAGCGTCAAAATATTAAATCATCACCAATTCTTTAACTTTATGGCGGTTGACTGTAGGGACATCATCTAATTTTCGGTAATAAAATTGTTAATTTACTTCCCACCCCGATTGTTATATCCTTCTCCTTCCCTTTCTAAGCTTATTTATTGAATTACAAAATTACACATTCAGATATAAATGTTTAAAGTTTATTCTTTATCCTGATTTCCTTGTGGAAAACTTGCCTGAATGCGTCTGATGTAACGATTAGGATATTAATTAATTAATTATCTTATCGAACCAATCGCATTCGAGTTCTTGGACAGTTTGAAGCTGAGAGTTCGACTCCTTGACCTTTCATAGCTCCAAAAGATCCTTACTCCACACAGGTCAGATACTGATTTCCTCTTGATAACTGCAGCTCACTATCTATGTTACGTTTGGCTATTCGCGAATGCGGTAAAGCTGCAAAGACGGTTGAAGTTAATTGGTTGACATATTTTTGAGGTCCAAATCAGGAAATATTTTTGAAATTACAAAAAAGTCTTAAAACTTAAATGAAACATTAAACTTTATTTATTTAATTTTATTTTTCACTAGACACAACTTTTTTCAGAAATGGTTTGTTTATTTTATTTCCAACATAAAATTCACAAGAAAGTTCTGGATTAATTTTAACAATTAGCAGATGTTTAACTGTAGATTCTGAAAGCCTACCCCTCACTGCGGACCAAATGTTCCCTATAACTGAAAAAAATCTGATACTTTTTCAAAACTTGAATCACAACCTGCCCTTTAATTTTGTATTACCTGGTTCAACAATGTGCGTTCATCAAACAGGTCATCAATATTTATGGAATCTTGTATAATTTCTTTCACAATTTGTGCACTCTCTTCTAGATCAGACTAGGCGATTTCATTGCATAAATTTATGCACTGAAACTTATTAACTTTATCAAAACTGGTTCTCCACTGGATACCAGAATTACAAAAACTATCTACACTGGAGGAGAATTTTTGCTCCTGAACATTATTTTCTCTTAGAGTGCAAGCAATTCTTTGGCAGAAGATAGTATAAATTTGTGGGTTTTTCTTTCCAGAGGTTATAGAAATTAATTCAAATTATGTCTGTAGTGTTTCTGTTGTTGTGATAGAATTAGCTTTCAATTTCAGAAATACTTTATTAAATAACTGTAGGTTAAAGAAAAAAAAATTAATGAATTCTCGCCAGTCATAAGATTTTCAAAACCTCAACATTTTTTCAATTCTGGAAAGTACTGAGATTCCAGGACTGTCCGGTCTAATCCTTGGCGTATGGTAAGCCTAAAGTTAAGCTATGTTTTTCTAGGAAAGCGGAGTCGTTAATCTGGCGGCCGCAATATGGCGTTAGATGACGTCATTAAAACGTTGTCTATATAAACCAAAAAGGGTGGTTTTCTGAAGAACGTTTGATGCTAAGAAACCTGTCACGTGACACGGTTTTCATAGACAACAAGACGTTGTCTATGAAACGTCTTGTTGTCTCTAAGACGTTCACATTGTCTATGAAACGTCTTGTTGTCTCAAAGACGTTTCATAGACAACGTCTTGTTCATTCACCGTAACATTACGTCTGCTAGATAACAGCACGAGTTTCTTAGGAAAGCGTAGTTTTAGTAAAGTAGGAGTAAATTGTAGTTGTTGATCTTCTGTGATTAGAATCGATCAGAAGTCATTCCGTTTTGGAGTAAATACTAAAGGTAGTCGAACTTGCAGTATTCGAGAAGATGAAGCGAGTGAATTCGTAAATAAGGTTTTATTGTTTAATTCTAAACTAGGATTCCGGCGCATTGAGGGTTGTTTGAGAGAAAGCAATCTGGCTTAATCTATGAAGGAACCTGATAAACAGTGTTTGTATTTTTCTCCGTACGGATTTTTCCACAATTTTTTTCCGTTTGGAT
Source organism: Nephila pilipes (assembly GCA_019974015.1). Classification (NCBI taxonomy): domain Eukaryota; kingdom Metazoa; phylum Arthropoda; class Arachnida; order Araneae; family Nephilidae; genus Nephila; species Nephila pilipes. The sequence goes on along the minus strand of BMAW01014999.1, from coordinate 151,114 downwards.
TTGTGAAGTTCTCACTTCGGCACTTTGGATTTAATGCACCGATACTCACTATAAGTCAATAAATGGACTGTTTATTTTGAAAATCGTCAAATCTATTTTTTGTTGTTTTGAGAAAATTAAAGGTCAGCATATTAGTCAAATAAAAAGTATAAATTAATTATGTTAAGTCTAGCAATATTTATACTAATTAATCAATATGTAATTTGATTGTATAAATTTATTTTAAGTGAATTTAATTAATATATATATATATATATATTTGCAGGCTGTGAATGAACTTAACCATTTCCGTAATTAATCAACTGCAATTTTTTTTTTTTTTTCAATTAGGAAAAAATAAATATCGTATAAAATATATTGGTTTAAATATTTGTATTTAAACATTAATCCAAATTTGTTTATAAATAACAACAAATAAAATAAGGACAGTATTTTTTTTTTATTTTGAACATTAATTATATTTATATCTTGTAAAACTTAACATATGATATCCCTATTATTTATTTATGCTCTTTGTATGGCAGTACTTTGAAATATTCATGATTCACAGGAGGTATATAATGTACTCCGTACCCTTATATAATGTACTCCGTACCCCTCGGTTCAAGTCGGGTACCCCTTTAGTGATCTTCGACGGCGATAATGATTTAAATGTGTCGATTTAGGTTATAGTAATCCTAAATTTTGGTTAGCTCTTAATTTGCAACGTCTTCACGACGTTACTCCTTACGCTACGCTACTTTGGCGACATTTCTTCTAAGTCGCCATGTTTTCTCTATAACCGCTAAAGGGCGCCCAATACTGGACTATTTTTCATATGTAATAAGTCTGACATCGTGATGCAAAGGTGCTAGGGCAATTTTTTCAAATTTTGGCAGCCTTCCTTGATATGCTGGTGATAAATCTAACGTCTATAATTCTGTGTATCCAACGATGGGATACACAGAATAGCATATGATACATTAGTATAAAATAGCATATGGTACATTCTTATGATGTTTTACTTAAATAGCATACACAAAATAGTATTGTCAAATAGACTCGCATTTTCATCCTGCTTACCTTTTCCCTCTTAGCATTTTTCTTACCTTATTTTGAATTGCGTTTGGTTGGGACTGTTTCTTGAAACGAAACTCTCTCAATTCATTTCGGGTAAAATAAATTTATTATTTTTTCTATTTTGTTTTATATCATCGTAAAAGTCCTGCGGTGTGTACTCGAAATTCTTTTTTCGTGATGTCATTTCTGTTCTACTAAAATCTCAATTGTTTGGATCGGTAAAATCCTATTTTAGGGAGCTGCTTGGTGTAATGTTTGAAATCGCGCCAAAATGCACATTTTTTTTTTATAGGTTTTATAAGGTTTTGTGGAAAAATTTATATGGTTACCATATATAATGAGACCCAACTTGGCATTGGCCATTAGCATGGTGTTCGCCCAAAAAAAGTCCTCATATCGCCAAGCTTCTCACTAGGATCCAACCAAAATTCCACTCATCTTAATAATTGCAAAAGCATATCAGAGCCGGGAACAATACTTATTTACCAAGTCCTATTCAATAAACTATTTTCCATTTATCATTCAACTTAACCTTCTGGCACCAATGTAGTATGAACTATAATATTATTAACATTATACACACACACACACACACACACACACACACATATATATATATATATATATATATATATACACACACACACATATATATATATAACACATGGATCAATAAGTTCCGAGACTAACCCAGAGATGGCGCTCGTAGTAAACCAGTAACCAGGTCTTTCTAGAGTACTAACCTTTGCTTGAAACGTGTCAAAATTTTAAGTCGATCGGACCAGAAACAGCGGAGTTATCGAGGTTGGAGTAAAGTCGTTTCGTAGTTTGTTTAAAAAATGGAAAAAACCGAGTTTCGTGTTCTGAAAAAACATTGTTTTTTAATGGGTAAAAACACCGTGCAAGCGAAACAATGGATTGAAAAATGTTACCCGGACTCTTGTCCATCAAAAGGAACGATTTGTCGGTGGTTTGCCGAGTTTAAACGTGATCGTACCGACACAAATGACGCGGAACGCTCGGGTAGACCTGTGGAAGCCGTTACACCGGAAAATGTGAGTGAAGTGACAAAAATTATAATGAAAGATCGTAAAGTGAAGCTCCGTGAGATTGCTGAGATGACACAAATATCATATGGAAGTGTATTTACTATCCTTCATGAAAAATTGAGCATGAAAAAGGTTTTTTCCAAGTGGGTGCCGCGATTGCTTTCGATGGAACAAAAACAGCAACGAGTCGATGATTCAGAAAGCTGTTTATCGCTATTTACTCGCAACAAAAAAGATTTCTTGCGTCGTTACGTAACTATGGACGAAACATGGATACATCACTACACTCCAGAGTCGAAGCGGCAGTCATCTGAGTGGCGCACAGCTGGCGAAAGCCGTCCGAAAACGCAGCAGTCAGCTGGCAAAGTCATGGCGTCAGTTTTTTGGGATACGCATGGCGTGATTTTCATTGACTACCACGAAAAAGGTAAATCGATCAACAGTGATTATTATATTGACTTGCTGGTGCGTTTGAAGGAGGAAATCGCAAAAAAACGACCGCACATGCAGAGAAAAAAAATCCTTTTTCACCAAGACAATGCACCCTGCCACAAGTCGATGAAAACAATGGCAAAATTGAACGAATTGGGCTTTGATCTGCTTCCCCACCCCCCATACTTGCCAGATTTAACCCCCAGTGACTACTGGCTCTTTGCTGATCTTAAAAAAATGCTCCAGGGAAAAAGATTTGGCTCAAATGAGGAGGTCATCGCTGAAACTGAAGCTTATTTTGAAGCGAAAGATAATTTTTTTTATAAACATGGTATTGAAAAATTGGAAAAGCGTTGGAACGATTGTATCACCCTAAAAGGTGATTATGTTGATGAATAAAAAAAAATTTGCAAAAAAAATGTTGTTTTCAATGTTAGTCTCGGGACTTATTGATCCATGTGTTATATATATATATATATATATATATATATATATATATATATATATATATATATATATACACACACACACACACACATATATATATATACACATATAATCTTCGCACTTTTTCCACTACCAAGCTCACTTCCTCAACCTCTATTTTAATTCACTACATTAAAAAAAAATATGGCAATGATTAATGGCATTTGTCATGGCTTATTCACATGGTGAGGTTCTCAAATCAAATAATGTTATAAAGAAGCTCAAAAGGTTAGTTGAAGCCTATCTGCAAGAAAACCTATTTCATTTGCAACAGGATTTATTTTGTAATTTTCTAACAGAGAAAGATAATGTGAAGGTATTTTCCGAGTTCTTAAAATTTTGAACTTTAAAAATATTTTATGAATCTTCGAATTTGAATAGAATCCTAGTATTTCACACGAATAATGTTATTCGTATATATTTTATTAGTTTAAGAACTATTTAGTTGCGGTTTGTATTTCACATTTTTCCCACACGTGTACTAATACCTGGAATTTCTTTATTTCTTCTCAGAAATATGATGTCACATGCCTGTTGATAAAGACATATTTTTCTTTCGGATTCTATCGTTTGCTAAACCGTTGTGATTCCTCTTTTCTTCATAGCAACAGCTGAAAACACTGTTAAGGAAAATTTAAACTTTAAGAACAGCTTATTGTAACAAAGGTAAGAATTTTTTTTTTTTTTAAGAAAAATTTTTGTTATTGAAACACATCTCTTTAAAAAAAATGATTAATTAGCCTTTATTTAAACTAAGGATAAATTCTACTTTTAAAAAAATGCTTTTTAGATGTTTTAATTTTCTTGCTGCAGGACATTTAGACTATATATATATTTGCAGAGGAGGAATTTAGTTACTTTTTTCAACGTCAGAATCAAGGGGCTGCGTATTCGAAAATGCATGATAGTTGACAAAATAAATTTTAAAAAGTTATTCGTATCATTAAATTGATAAAATGATATTATAAATAATATAAGGTTCACTGCAGTGCTGAGTATTAGTAATTACTTATTAATTATTACATGCAATTACTTTTTATGACAAATTATATTTATTGAACAAAGTGTAAAAAAGAACAGTGCACAGCAAGGAGAATAACATTTAACTTAGAATCCGTAAATATTTATACGGAAGCTAAATGGAAACGTTACTTGGACACATTGATCATTTATCAGAGGGAAAATTCAAGAAATAGATAACAAAAATTTAGAAATGAATATCACAATATCTTGCGCACTACAAAAATACTTAAAGAGGCTGTTAAGGCTCCCGTCTAACGGCCATTTTTATTTCGTGAACGTAATGTTAATCCTGTGGAATTTGTACTACTGTCCTCAAATCTATAGTATTTTTTATCTCTTCGAATGCTTAAAAAAAACCCGCATCCGAAAGAGAAAAAATATTGGCTTCTGCGGATTTATATTTTTCCTCCGATATTTAAAAATATGTTTAACCGTATGTTAATGATTTATTTAAAGTTTTTTCGGTGTTCAAAAAACATTCAAAAATATTTTTAAAATTCCGGTGAAGAATGTGATTCTATAGAAACCTGCGTTATTTTTCGTTATTTTGAATGAACTTTTTTGCATTCAAATCGATAGAAAAAACTATGGATTTGAGAACGGTAGAAGATATTCCATTTACATTATGTTCACATAATCAAAATGGCCGATAGACGAGAGTCTTAAAACTGACTTTGGTTGGCTGTTGTTGCACAGCCCATTCTGAAGAAAGAGAACTCTTACGAAGTGCGCCGATTATGGAACCTTTGCTTATTAATGTTGCGTTCAGCAGCAACACGGGGCTATTGGCGAATGGGCCTCATCATTTCGAGCTTCGGTTTAGTGATGAAGACGACACATATCCTGGTACCTCCCTCACCAAACTTCCACACCACATCACGGTAGGAGTAGAAGTCTCGATAGATTTAATGTACATTAGCTCCACTACTCGGCGGGTTTTCAGTGGCATAAGACATAATGGACTGAGCCTCCAGGCTACTGCAACGCATATTGTGCACCATCTTAACTGGTTTAACTTTAATGTCCAGATGAATTTATTATATGACAGCAGAACAGTTTCTATACTTGCCCAGAATTAATAAAGAAGGAGGGTATGTATTTTAAACGAAGTTAAATTGTGAATTAAATTGAAAATTTTAAAGCTATGAAAGTTAAAATACAGTACGAAATTTATTTGATGTATCAGGAACAAGGGTTTGGGTTTGGTTTCATAAACGTCGCACTGAGTCGCACGAAGGTTATTAGCGACGGACCTTGGAATGAACCTCGGTCAAGTGACGAGGACGTCACCTGAGCTAGTACCCCTTCTCCTAACTTTCACACCATGCCAAAGGAAGGACTTTGGACAGATTTAACGGGCTTCAGTTCCGGCTACACGGAGGGTCTTTATTGGCATCAAGGCCCGAACGCGAGACTCGATGAACTCCGCCAGCCGTGAGTCCGCAGCCACGACCACTAGGTTACCGAGGACACTACAGATACAAGGGATTGGGCGGGTGAGACTGTTGTCAGTCATGCAACAATTGCTATAGGGTATTGGAGATCGTTATAGAATTGTATAAAGATATGAACCAACAAATTAAATATAAAAATGACCTGTTAAAATTACGAAAACGAATTTCGTCAAGACTTCCGAAAATCAGCGTTAATTCTTTCCCTCTGACAATAAACAGCGGTTTTTGTTTCATAGTTGAGGGGGAATTCGAAGTATTGCGAGAGATCGATTCCTACAAACGATCAAAACCAAAAAATCCAGCGAAAACGCCGTACTAGCGAATAATGCGGACCCCGTAGAAAACGCAAGAAAAGAGAGCTTATTCGCTAAGAGTGCCAACAATTAAGAGTGAAGCCAAAAATATGCCAAGACAAGAAAAGCAATTAACAACCATAAATAAAGAGCTTGAGAAAACTTTTCTTTATAGTTTCAGCTGAGGGTTCGATTTTTTTTAGGCGAAAATTAGATTATGTGTGATATTTTGAACGCGCAGTATAGTTCTTGTATTGGTCTGGTATCCTGTCCACTACATTACTTTAGTGCTGAAAATCTTCACGCGGTGCATTCGAGATGACTTTACTTTAAGGCTCGCTATTTTGCATTCAGATATATATATATATATATAAAGAGAGAGAGAGAGAGATTTGTGGATGATTGTATGTACTCCATAGGATTAACATTGCGTCCACGAAATCAAAATGCCCCATAGACGGGAGCATCAAGTCCTCCCGTTGTCATAATATGGATGTGGTAAATGAGATGCTAGCTTAAGTGTCGATCTCGTCATCTGACGTGATCCAAATTATCAGAAAATAAATGAATAAAAAATAATCACCAAAATTAATTTCTAAAGACTGTTAATTTAGAATTATTTCAAATACATATATATTTATTTGCATAAATTAATTTAAGGCCGTCTTCGTCTAATGATAAAAAAAACCTGATCAAAACTTCCGAACACATTTCCAGGCAGAAAACTGTTCCATTTTCCATATAAGTTTGCAACATTGTATCACACACATCCATTTATGATGCAATATTCTTTAAAATTTAGAAACAATCTGAAAATACACAATTTTTCACGTGAATAAATAAAGTTTAAAAGTCATTTAGCATTGCAGTACAGGAGATGAAATAAGGAACACAATTTACACCAGAAAAAAGGAAATGGAAATGAGTAGTATTGTAAAATATATTACTTTCTAAAGGGCAGTGAAATCAGAATACGAAATTAATGTCTGGGCTCCTTTCTATCGGATTTTTTTTTTTGCAAAATTCTGTTCTACAACTTTAAAGTATTATATGTTTTTGTTTATTTGTCATTGTTTTCAACTGACCGCTTTTGAACTACTAACTGTCTGCTTCACGAACCTTACGCTAGGTAATTCAAAATCTTGTTTTAAGTTATAACTGCTCAAAGTCATCCATCTTCTTGTCAAAGGCGATTTACGAACGCTTTTGATCTGTCACCTTGATATTTATCACTTTCCCTCCAAACTTCCACTTTAAAGCATATGAAGGGTAAAAATGCTGTTTTAACTACTACTTCCTCTGAATGAGTTAAGAAATCGCCAAATTCAGGGTTTTTTTGTAGGGTAATGCAGAAACCGCCACAGAACGCCAAATAAAAGAACATGAAAACAGTTTTACTAACATATTTTCTCGATTTATCACTAAAATTTTTTTCCTTCTCCAAGGGTGGGATTAAACTCTATTCTACTCCATATAAGGTCTTGAAGACACGGCGTGTACTTCGTCCCTATTTTCTCTATGTCACTCTTTGGTTGGTGTTGATTTGAAACAAAAATATGCATTTTAAGGTACATACCTGTTATAGCGGCGCCCGCCACATTACGATTACGCCAAGGTCATTGTCAAATTCGTAATCTTGCAATGCAGCATACCTTGGCGATATTTCTTAGCCTCTTAATATGTACTTAAGTTTAATGAATGTTACCGATTATCTATTTTTACCAGCAATTCTCAACAGTCCAATTAAGATGGTCAACTCGGCTGCAGTTAGGAAAAAATAGATGACACTGCAAGCGGTTTTTTTTTGCGCATGTGCAGGAAGTTATACAATATTATATAATCCATGTTGTTATATTGTTCTTTCTGAGTTCCGTGACCATGGCACTGTCAATAAAACTATTTTAAAACCTGCTCAAGGTAAGTAATTCGAATGTGTCTTATCACTTCATACTTAATCAAATGAATGAGTATTTATAGGAATTACAACACATTTCGTTATTTTGATCCGCGATTAGATAAAGAAGTCAACACATAACTGGACCCTCTTCCCCTCTCTTTCCACATCCATTTATTCTCCAACGTGAGGACTTTAGTCTCAATATATTTTAGAGGCATTAGGAAGTAGTTTGAAGCGTGGTAGAAGCTCCAAAATGGCAACCTTTGTAGTGTAATCCTATTACCAGCCTACTTTCATATTACCGTACTTTTGGCGTGATTTTTCCACGTTTTGTTTTTTAACTGTAAAATCGTTGGCTAAAATAGGATTTGCCTTCCTACTTATCAGGCACGAATGGCTAAAAAATAAATTTTCAGTTTTTTTTTTTTTTTCATTTAAAACTGATTGTTTGATTTTACTAAAAATGTTCATATATTTTATTAAATATAATGATTTTTTTTCTATTCATATAAACAAAACAAAACTGATGTAGTATTCGCCTTTATTGGAATCATTTTATATTTTTGGCAACGAGGCTTTTCGTTCTAAATTTCTTGTATGCCTAAATGTTGCACATATAATTGATGTGAGGGGAAACGAATTTAGATTCCAGGCAATACTGCTTCTCGGCCTACTAAATTACGAACAAAAACATCAGCAACAAGGAAGACCATAAAGGCTAGAAGTTAAACAGTAAAATACTATTTTAGCGGATGCTTGGCAAAAACATAACTGCGCTTAACCACGCCAAAGTAGAATTGCATAAAAGAAGAATTTTTTAAGATTACATTATAGCTATTCATTGAATTATTTTTTTGTGCTCCAGTTGTTTTCTTCGGTAGGATTCTACTTTAGCGTCTGCTTGGGGGACGAAATATTTTTTGGCGATAAATCGTCAAACTAGTAATCTTCTTTCTGGTTACCTAACCCTTTCTGCTGGTAACCCTGCGATTGGTGCCACTTTGGTGTGTTTTTGAAAATCACGCCAAGCAGCACGATTGATTTATTTTTGGTTTTACTGAAAAACACGCTTATTATTTTGCCAATACGTCTCGCAATAATAGGATGATCGGAAATATTGTATATATCTATATATATTATTTCTAATAGAATATTCTTTTGATCCGTAATCCAATACAAGCCAGAAAAGGGAAATTGAATAAGTAATACTCGTTTATATTTATCATAAAAAAATTGAAATTAATTAATTGATATAAATATCAACTTAAAAACCATGGGTTCACGTGTCTCCATTATTATTAAGCAATAGCATTGAAATTTTTTAAAAAAAGACAGCATTGTAAAATGGCAACATATTTTTCATATTTAGACAGAGAATTAAAAGTGGTTTGTAATTTTCCTTTACTTGATATTTCTTTATTATTTTATGCAGGGACCAACTTATCATTTCAATAATCGGAAACCATGTCTGACAGACAGATTTCAGTACCTCCTGTCCTAGAAAACATTCTTTTAGAATACACTATCACCGTCTTGGTAGAAAATCCAGACGACATCATAAGTCATGCAGCCGATTATTTTTCTCGCCTAAGGGACAGCAGAGGAAACAACGAGGATACATCAGGAACTGCTGGTGAAAAAACGGGCATTACAAATATTTTGGGGTCGAGAGCTCTTAGGCGCCAATCAGTAGTTGGCGAAAACTATGATCCAGAACAGGATGATGATGAAGAAGAAGAGATTGAAAAGCATCCCAAAACCGATGAAGAAAGAAATAAAATTATAGAACGCACGAAGAACATATTTCTCTTTAAATTTCTGGATGAGGAAGACCTCAGAGAGATTGTGGACGCAATGTTGCCTAGAGAGGTCAAAAAAGGTCAAGTGATCATTCGGCAAGGAGATGATGGGGATTTTTTCTACGTAGTGGATAGAGGAACATTTGAGGCGACTGTCAAGGATAATGCAGGCAAAGAGAAAAAAGTTCAGACTTATGACGGCTCTGGTAGTTTCGGAGAACTGGCATTGCTTCATAACCAGCCAAGAGCCGCAACTGTTACAGCAAAAACAAATGGGTTACTCTGGGCTGTGAGTAGGAGGACTTTCAACAGGTTGATAGTGAAGAGAACCTTCGAGAAGAGACAGAAGTACAAGATGTTGTTGGATAAAGTACCTGAGCTCCAGCCATTGAAGGAGATTGAGAAAATGCAGTTGTGTGATGCACTAGTTCCAGTGTTCCTAAAAGCGGGAGAAATGCTTTTCAAAGAAGGGGACGAAGCAGACGGCATGTATTTCATTGAAGAAGGTAAAGTCAGCGTAACTCAGAAATCTGTACAGACAAAGAAAGAAAAAGAGATGGCCCAGATGGGACCTGGGGAGTTTTTAGGAGGTAAGTTGACTCTGTCGTAAGGTAATTTTGTTTTTACTTTCTTGGTGGGATGCATTTTATATGACCCTCAGATACCAAGATTAATTTTGATTTCTTATTTTTTTAATAGAATGTAAATTTATGGTAATAATTCTGTTCAGATCTTGCGATGAGAATAAGTGAATATACCACTGTGTTCAAAGGTATTCTATTCAAACGAACTGGGTAAAATCTTAGGTTTGCGTGCTCCTTGGCGTGATTCTCAAACCCATCCTAAGGTAACGCTTAACGCGGAGAAATTCTAGAAGCCTGTTTGATATTCTTTTCAAGACATATATAAGGTCACTGCACGTATTAGTTAGATTAAAGAGCCTAGAGACTGCTGTGATTTAGTTATTATTAGTTATCTGAGCGAACTTTAAATTCGGGCTACCTTAAATGTGTGTCGGTTGGGTGAAAATGCAGTTTAGCGTAACCACTTGGCGAGATTTGAAAAATCGCCAAATTTGGCGATTTTTTTTTATGGCGGAGCCTGAAGCTTTATTCGAAAGGGTTGCTAGGGCTAAAGCCACCTCAGTGGAGAGAAAGCATGGTAGCCACAATGGGCAAAATATCGCCAAACAATTCCTGTCGCCAAGTGGTTACGCTAAACTGCATTCCAACCGTCGGTTGTTCTTGTTTAAGGGAAATACAAGTAGATTGCATTTGCGAGAGATTCTGGGAATAAATTTGAATTTTTTCAGAAAGAACTTGCTTTTCAATTGATTGATCTTTCTTGTATTTGAAAAATGATCTACCATGTAACACTGTAAAATGTGCATGCATTACATTTCACTTCTGTTATTATTCTTGTGTTATTACAGTATACTCACATTCCGTTTGGCGTCGGTTGTACCATTTTTGACGACTTCATCGCTTGCGCCGGAGAAATGGAAAAGAACTGAAAAATATTAATGAGTGCTTTGCATCGTAGAACTTAAATGACAAATGATTTAAAATTTTAATAAACATCTGATGAAATGCAATTGCCAGTGTTATTGAAATTCTCTATGGGAAATGTATGTCAGAATTCCAAATTTATGCCAAATGAGAAACTAAATAAACCCATAATTTTTATCAGGCTCAGGAATTAGAATTGATAAAATAGGTAAAATTATCGAACATTCTCGAGGTAAAAGGTACTTATCAGCAATTTCTAGTCCTATTTAACTGGCGATCAGTTTGGCGATAACAGAGACATCGCTCACTCCATTTGCGTTTATTTGTTCCCCGTTTTTTCAAAATTATTTTGTTGTTTTTTTTAAGTCGAATCATTCTGTCATACACTTTGCTCTCTCGCAGATACACCCAAATTTTTCTGAAAATAAATTGTAATGAAAACTAGTGGCAAAAAATGTTATATTCAAAGTCTTGTAACGAACAAATTTAGATATCAAAGGTGCTAACTTTTTTTTAAAAAAAAATATTTTTTGGGGTTCTTTATTCCATAGTCATCTTTTCTTTACCTTCCAAACAAAAACCTTATACTCAACAAAAACCATGCCAGCTTCTGATAAAAAGAATAAAACAAACTATTACGCTATAAAAAATCTAATTATTTCATGAAATATTAGAATTAAAGATATTAGACAGTAAAATGTTCAAGAGAGAATAATATTTTTTGCAGATAGTAAAATTAAAACAAACGATAAATTATTAAATAAATAAATTTTAAGCTAAATGTAATTATGGTTGTCGTAAAAGGAAAATTTTAAGAAAATCTACATATTAAACTATTCTTAACACTAATAGATATTAATTCGAGATAAAAATCAACGTTTTTACATGGTGGCAAAGTTTATTAAAAATTTATTGAAATATTAGTTAAAAAATGCCGCAAATGTCTAAATATTGCATTGTTAGGCGAGTCAGAATGATTCTCAAAATATCAGAGCTCTACCTTGATGGGAAGTTGGTTAATTAACTGTCGAAAATAGGATGACACTCTGACACACACACACCAAGTGAAATACATAAAAACGTTAAAACTAACTAAAATTAATTCATCCGATAAAATAAATGGTTGGAATGCAGTTTAGTCAAACCACTCTTGGAGACAGGAATTATTTGGTGGTATTTTCCCAAATGTGGCTACCCATTTTGTAATAAAATAATAATATTTTTTGCTTCGCGGACTTAACGTTCAGCCAAAAAAAATTGCCAAGTTTGGCAATTTTTGAAACCACGCCAATTGGTTGGACTAAACTGCATTATTTAAAAAAATATGAGTTAAAACTTGTCGCAAATGTCTAAAAATAGCATTGTTAAGCAAGTAAGAACGATTCCCAATGTTTCAGAGCTCTAGCTTAATGGGAAGTTGATTAAATTAACGATCGAAAATTTGATGACACACACTTCAAGTGAAATATACAGAAAGGTTTTTTTTTTTTTTTTTTTTTTTATAAAGGCGATTATAGTTCAATACTGAAACTATTGTGAATGGTTGGAAGAAACTAAATTAAATTAAACGAGCCTCGTGCATTTAAAACTTTAATTTCAAAAATGGTCAGGGATGATATTTTGTGGTGATACGAAACAAAAGCCCCTTCGGTGGCAAATAAAATCAAAATACTTAAATTTTATTATTTTAGAGTAGGAAATTTCTTATCACTACCGAATCATATCAGTATCGCTTGCACAATCGTATATCAAATGAAAATTGATTTTACAATCTACATCAAATACAAAATGCTATGATTAATAAAGAGTTGTCGAAAATTGTGTTTTATGTAAACAAATTACGATTGTTTTCTTAGACTTTTTTTTTATTTGCCTCTCAGTAGGTATTGATATCAAAATTTTGTATTAAATTCTGTTTGTGCAGTAAGCAAGGCACTATTCTGAGATATTGTTATTTATTATTTATCAATGTTTGTGCAAATGATTCAGAAATCTCTGTCATTAGTAGATTAGATCAATATAGTTCCTCTAGAAGGGTATCAAAGGACACATTACATTCTAAACTCTTTGTGGTCAGCATTTATATACTGTCATCTAATCTTGTAGGTTTAAAAGTCAATGCAGTATCAGTAAAATGTTAATAAATAGAGCCCGGGATATTAGACATGAGTTTTTTGAACATGGGTTTTCTTTCAAACTTCACACTTTGCGTAACATAATATTTTTATACTTTAAATTTTAAGAGCAAAAGGGAAAGTTGAGTCAAATTGAACTTATTCAATATATTTATTTTGAATGAATTATTTTATTACTTGACTTATTAAATTTCATCTAAAATATGTAATCTAAATGTGTAAATTTTTCATCTAAAACGTATAAATTTTTTAGCTCAATTAAGCATTATGTAAATCAATTAAGCAACATGTAATTAAAATTAAAGCAAACGATAAATTATTAAACGACTGATTTTTTCGACCATTTGGCTACTTGGCGAGAAACTTGGCTTAAAATTTAATTCTTAAATAATTAGTTTAAATCAATTAATTTTTATTAATAATAATTACATGTATATCTAGCAAGCATCTTAGAACACGGTTTTGCGCGGTTTTTTGATAGCATACATTACGAGAACCCTCGTATAACACTGTAACCTATAACAGGGTTCGCTTTAAAACGAGAAGAAGATTGCGATAAACTTTATACAACACTTTACTTCTACAGCACTAAATAGCATACTTTTTAAAACGTTTTTCTGAATTTCACTTGGTGTGTGTGTGTGTGTCATCAAATTTTCGATCGTTAATTTAACCAACTTCCCATCAAGCTAGAGCTCTGAAACTTTGGGAATCGTTCTTACTCGCCTAACAATGCAATATTTAGACATTTGCGACAAGTTTTAACTAATATTTTCTTTAATAATACAGTTTATTTCAACCACTTAGCGCGATTTCAAAAATTGGCACCAAACTTGGCGATTTTTTTTGGCTGAATTTTAAGTCCGTAAAACGTACCAGGGTAGCCATATTTGGCAAAATACCACCAAATAATTCTTGTTGCCTAGAGTGATTGGGTTAAACTGCATTCCAACCATTTAATTTACCGGATGAATTAATTAATTTTAATTACTTTTAACGTTTTTATGTATTTCACTTGGTGTGTGTGTATCAGAGTGTCATCATATTTTCGACAGTTAATTAACCAACTTCCCATCAAGGTAGAGCTCTGATATTTTGAGAATCGTTCTGATTCGCCTAACAATGCAATATTTAGACATTTGCGACAATTTTTAACTAATATTTCAATAATTCTTTTTAATAAACTTTGCCACCATATAAAAAAATTGTTTTTAAAAAGGTTGGTTTTTATCTCGAATTATTGTTTAATACATTCAGAAACTATAAACTACCTTAAGGCTCCCGTTTACCCGCCATTTTGATTTCGTGGACGTAATGTTAATCCTATGGAACTTCGACTTCAATTCTCACATCTTTACTATTTGATCTATTTGGATGCAATAAAGTGCATCTGTTAAAGAAAAATATAAGAAAGGCTTCTGTGGAATTACTTTTTTCCTCCGAGTCTTAAAAATATTTTTAAATATTTTTAAAGACCAGAAAACTCACAAATGAATCATTAAAATAAGAATAAAAATATTTTTAAAAATCAGAGGAAAAAATTAATTCCACGGAAGCATTTCTTATATTTTGCTCTTTCAGATGTACTTTGTAGCATTCCAACAGATCAAATAGTAAAGATGTGAGAATGAAAGTCGAAAATCCATAGGATTAACGTTACATCCGCGAAATCAAAATGGCCGGTAGACAGGAGCCATAAAATACTGGCGGAAAGGAATGATAAACTATAGCGGCTGACACAAGGACACATCCTGCGACGTTTGTTACGATGTGTTGGGACGCGACATGGACATATCAAAACATATCTAAAAACAAAAGTATTTAAAAAAATATTTTTTACCACATCATCATAGAATGAAAACGAAGATAGCGAAACGCGAGCTAATAAATAAATATTTATTCTTAAATTACATTCGTTTTGGTCACACATCTGTGGAAAGATGTGACAAGGGCTCTACATGAAGATATATACACAGATTATTTAAAAAAAAAAAAAAAGACGGATATTGTTCGAAGCGTTAATCGTCGTATCGTGTCAATCTGACGTAAAACGCGATCGCAGCTGAGGATCTACGAAGTGAAGGCACTTTTTTGCTTCTTTTCATCTCCGTGCCCCGGAGTCAAACGTTTCTCAAGCGGCTCCAAAAGGACATTTTTTTAAGGAGGATAGAAATCGAAGGAAAAAAAAGATCCTAAAAATTAAGATGATATCGTTCAATATAAAAAACATTCTCATCTGATTGTACTGAGCAGTGACGAGGAAGAAATTTATTAAATTAAGCTCTCATTATAAATGAAAATGATAGTTTTTGCTTCTTTTCGTTTTTTTACTACACAAACATTTATATTTTTAATAAAAAATTGGATTGCTTATACAGAATTTTAAAAAAAAATGTTTCTTTTTAATATGTTTTCGGTATAGAACCCTCTTTCTTTTACCCTCTCTGGGTTTCATACAACACGGTATTCTCGAGGAACTAATCTACCGTATTATAGGAGGGTTGCCTGTATATTCTAATAATTAAAATCATTATATGTAAGGAACTTATTTGCAAAATTTAACTTATTTCAGTTCCTTCGTAAATGTATGATGAAAAATCACACTTTTTCTTCAAATTCTCCATCATCAAGATTCCTAGAATCCTGGTTCATAATTTAGATTTATTAATCTCGCAAAACTTATCTCGCGTAGATCAAACGCCACACCGGTTTTTTTTTTTTTTTTTTTTTTTTTTTTTTTTTACAACTACTAAGTGACAGACTTTTAAAATGAAGTAATATTGAATTATCTCGCTAGTTTTTGTGTGACAAGCATTCAAAATGTCCACTTACCCACACATTTCCTTTTAAGCATACATAAGTATGTATTTTCAGAATAAAATGAAAAAGAAAAAGTAACATTCAATACTGGGAGGAATCTTTCGACACGACAAAGTCTTTGCTTAAATATTTGATCAAGCCTGTTCACCTTGAGAAATTCCTCAGATATGCTGCTAGTATTTGAAAATTATTTTGTTGCTGTGGGAAACATAACACATCGAAATAAGCGCGACGGGAGTTTCATGTAAATGGAGCTTATGAAAGTGTTCATTCCCGATTTTGCAGAGAGTGTTCGCATCCTCGATTGCTCAATGATTATGATTGGCCAAGATCTTGCGTAAAGTGAATATTTCATTCATTGCATAAAAAGAGATTAGGTAACAAAGAAATATTAGAGATGATGAATTTGTATGAAACCGAGACGCCTTCGATGAAAGGGAAAACGAGCTAATTTTATGGAAATTTTAAATAATTCTCTTTTTTTTTTTTTTTTTTTAAATTCAAAGCAATGGAAATTATAATTAAATATTGAGATATCTATATACTCGTGTACCTGTTTATGCAAAGAAAAGCGCATTACCATAAATAATTGCGTATGAGCTATTTGCAACTGATATCTATAATAATACAAGGTGTTTCGAAACCAATGGGCAAAAATTTAAGGGTTGCATTGGCGGAGACTAAGCTGTGAATCGCTAGACGGCGCTGGAAAGCACAAAGCGTGAGTTTTCTTACACATTGTCATTTCTACCGTAGATTTCAGGAGGCACAGCATTTTACTGATTCCTATGCATCGCCATGCCTCCATCGTAGAAATGATGATGTGATAGAAAATCACGCTTCATGCTTTCCGTTACAGCGCCGTCTAGCGGTTCACCGCTTGCTCAGCGCTTATGCATTGTGTGGTGAAAAGTGCTTGTTTAGTTGTTTTCTATCACCAATTAAATTTCTTCCCCCGAGTTCGAAAACACCCTGTATTTGTCAATAATGTGTTTACCTATGGGTACATTTTGCATAAAATCCACTGTATTTTTAACTTTAAAAATTTGCATTTTTAAACATAACTTTTAATTATAATTATAACTTTATAATTTAAAACGTAATTATAATTTTAGAAATAAAATTAAATAAAAGCTAACTATTTTTTTGTGAATTTAATGAATTAAATTTTCCCATAATTTTTATACTGATATTATGCTATTCCTAAAATATGTGAATGTTTGTTCGGAAAAGATTTACATTCACCGTACTCGCGTATAGGCAATAACTTCATTGTACAATTGTGGAAAATATCAACGTCATAGATAGAGTAGATTTTAAGAAAAGTGTACCAGAATCCTAAGAAAAAAAAATAGTTAACTATGGTCCCCCTCCCATCTGGTACAAAATGCAATTTTTTTAATTTTAAAAACCCTTTTCAAAAATTTAAGAAATCAAACATTGCAGAAAATATTTTTATTCAAATTTTTAATCACTTTACAGATCCATATCCTGATTTTATTCCCATCTACCCTGACGGTAAAATGCCATCGAATCATGCCTCATTTTTAATCGATAATTCACATCTTGATTTTAAGGCTCCCGTCTATCCGCCATTTTGATTTCATGGCCGTAATGTTTATTCTATGAAATTTTTACTTTTGCTCTCAATTCTTTACTATTTGATCTGTTTGAATGCAATAAAGTGCATCTGAAAGAGAAAAAATAAGAAATGCTTCTGCGGAATTACTTTTTCCCTCCGATTTTTCAAAATATTTTACCCCTATTTTATTAATTAGTTTGAGAATTTTCTGGTCTTTAAAAAAATATTTTAAAATATTTTTATAAACTGGAGAGGAAAAGGAATTCCACAGAAGCTTTAATTATTTTTTGCTCTTTCAGGTGCACTTTATTACATTCAAATAGATCAAGTGGTAAAAATGTGAGAATTCAAGTCGGAATGCCATAGGATTAACATTACGTCCACGAAATCAAAATGGCGGGTAGACGGGAACTTTAATATTCACCCTTCTTGTTTTGTTTTGACAGCGGATATTAACGCTATTCACATAAGGCATTAGACAGTTTGTTAGGTCGACACGATCAAGGTGAAAATTTTATTTCAATAACAGATTCTCTGAGTGTATCGCAGTATATAAATCACACAAATCCTTCTTCTCGCCCATTAGTTATTTGGATTTTAAAAACGTAATCTAAAGTCTGCAAACATCGAATTGATTTTTTGCTGGATACCGTCTCTTGTGGGAATCAAGGCAAATTAGTTGTGGATAATGCTACGAAATCTGCATCCGGTGCGATGTCATTAAATATATTAAGTCAGTTATTTATAATCATTGTCAGGATCAACGAAATCTTGAAATAGACAATAAACTATACCTATGGAACTCATCATTTCTCACTGGAAATCATTATCATGTAGACGACGGGACTTAAAATTTTAACTCGTTTACGTATCGGACATTCGAGACTTACACATAAACATCTGTTTTCTAGAGGAGCTTCTCACTGCACAATTTTTAATCGAATTCTCTGGTTTTAACTCTGTTCGTTTCAAACATCTACAAACATCTAATCTTTCTTTGATTGACTTGGTTTAGGGAGATCCCCAACTAAATATTTTTAATTTTTTACAAAACATGGTTATACTCCATTCAAATACATTTGTCAGATAAAAAAAAAGTATTTTATTTTGTATCATAAGCATAGGTTTTAAATGTTTGTCGTGAAAAAAAATGTTAATTCCCTCACCTTGAGTTTGGCACAATATGGCCATGTGTGTGTATAGTTTTAAAATTCATTTTCGTACGCTCTATTCATCAAATTTTCATAAATAACACACGTAAAGAGTCAGCGAAGAGTCCTTTATTTTTTATCAACAAAATCAAAGAATGCAGAAATTAAAGCATTTGAGTGTCTCATTTACCATAAGTTAAAAAGTCATAGCATCGTTCAGTTAATGATTTCAATTTGCACATACCTGGGATCAACATGAAATGTAGCAAGCATTTGTGACGTCATTCATAAAAGCTGAGGAAGAAAAGTATCCACCCTAGTGGAAAATAAGAGCAAACATATTCTAAACAATATGTCTTCAGGGCCTTGCCTTCTTTAGGGTGGTACGGGTATCATGACCCCGAGGCCCACGCACCTTGTTTGGCGCACAAGGCCACATCTGGCTCTTGTGCCTTTAAACTCTGCATCTCACTAATTTACCTTCTGAACATTAAATAAAATACACATAATGTCATACATATCTTTAATATTTCGTGTAGGCTATTCTAAAACCCTTCGCGTAACAGGACTGATGCACAGTAAATCTATCGGGGATCAAAATCCTTATGTTGCCGTGGTATGGAAGTTAGGAGAATGGGATACCAAACCGGGTGACGACTATGTGTCGTGTGTATACAACTTATATGTACGAGGTCTGTCACCGATAGCCCTCGTGTTACATCTGCTTACAACGTTAATAAACAATCAATCAAATCCACTTTAAAGCGATAAAGTTGCATCGTTTTTCGATGGCGAGGGGGTCATACATAGCCTCTTAACAATTATAATGTAAAATTTTAAAGGGAGAAAGAGAAAAATTATGTTGCTCTTCATCCTTACATTAAAATTTTTTTTTCTATAGACTCAATTTGTAACTTTTAAAATTTATTTCATTAGAAATACACGAGTCCTTAAAATTTGGTACCTAAATTAATAATATTATTTTGCAATAATTATTTGATGAAATAATACGAAATATATAAGGACATTTCTTTTTCCACAAGTATGTTTCCCAATGACTTAATTTATGAAGTACAATCCTCGTGTTTTTCTGAATATTTTTTTGAAAAATTAATCAAAATATTCTTCTGAAATTCTCTGAATGCACTTTCGAGAATAATTTTCACTTACTCGAGCAATAAAAAATTTAGGAATCACAATATAAATGTCAACCCTGATTTTTTTGGGAAAACGAAAATTTAAAATTATCCTTGAAAAAAAAAAAGTTTTTTTTTTTTTTTTTATTATTCATTTAACATTTTGCTCTTGATTTTTATTTTATCTAGTTTCCTCCTTTTTTAAAAATAATTTTAAGTACATATACGATGGTTGTTGTTTTTTAAATTGAGGAATGTCACTTTGTTATTGATTTTGGCATAATCTCTAAATATTTCCTTTACTTGGGACCCATATTTAGTTTCATTTGTGTACGGTATTTGGCAACATTCTGCGTCAGAGCTCGTCGGCTAATGATAGTTTCTCGACCAAAAGTAAACAATATAACGGGAATTCGGGGAACGGGTCCCCGAAAATATTACTGACAAATCTACAGTGGATTTTGCCAAAATAATTTTCATGTGCAATCACTAAAAGGATTTTAAATCTTAATTTTAAAGGAATTTGTCTCAATTTACAATTTCCACGTGATTTCAAATTAAGGAAAGTCAATATCAAAAAAGAGCGGAAAAAAAAATAAAACTATTAATAAACCTATAGTGCTATTCCGTATATAATGGTTTAGTTCTATTACTATTAAATTTGCCTCAAGTCGAGGCAAATTTATTTTTAAGTTTGTTTTTTGAAACAATGAAAAGGTTATTATGTTACAAGTCTCTTAGACAGCGTTTATTCGACTTTTTTTTTTTTAGCCTTCTGTTTTAAAGTTCGGTATTCCCATCAATTGCATAATAAAATCAATTGCTGTATAGAATGCTGACACATAGTTTTAAGATGTGCTGAGCCGAATAGAGTTTTTCTTTGCTATTTATTTATAAATTTCATTTTTTTTTTTTTTTTTTTGTATAAATGTTAAAGATTTTAATACATTCGAGATTTGTAAGATATCTCTGACATCATAGTCCTTTTAAGTACTCCTCACATTTTAATTCAAGTAATAATATCTGTAAGTGCGTGAAAAATGTCGAGGCGAGCGATTGCAACGAGAATAGATTTGACTAACGTTATCGGGTGCGGGGTAATAACCTTTAAATTTAGTTCGCTATTTGTATTCTAAAAGTTTAGCAATCGACGCAATTTAATCTATTCTTACGGAACACAACTGGTATCAACCAGAACAATTATTACGCTGTCAGCCCTTATTTTTGTCATATATTCACTGTATTCAGTGACATAAACATAATGGACTGTGTAAATTTACAATTTACTGAATCTGGTAGTCGGTCTGCACAAGGTTTTTTTTTTATATGAGAAGCAATCTGCAAATTTCTATTAATAATATTTATTTGTTTTAATCGCGCATTTAAAATACATATATATTTTCCTTGTTGAAATTTTCAGACAGCTATGAATAAACATAAGGAAAGTGGAGAGGGGGGGGGAAGGCGTCGCGTGTTGATGAATACTGTGAACTTTTTAAAAAAACACCATATTGTACTAATTGCATTTTGCTAACCCGGAGTTTTTTAAATAGACAACTTTTTGGTCGTTCACTTAAATAAAAAATAATAATAATTTAGAAGCGAATTAAACGCGGCCTCGGATTTCAGATTGTGTTTATTCTCTTTTGTACCGAATTTCTCAAAATTTCGAGATTCAATGCAGTCCTGAAAATCCCATCATTTTTTATTTCTTTCAATCCTTGTGTTTGTTTACCTACTTCAAAAATAAAAAATGGTTACTCAGCGAAAACATACCTTTTTTTGGAGAAGTTTACGGAATCTGTAATGAGTGGGATAGATTGGGGGATTCTTGGTTGTGTGTGGAGGTAAGCGAAAAGACTCCGAGCCAGTTAGGTGTAAGTGAAAGTTAAGAGCTTCTGAATTAGATCCTATCAGAGTAGGAAGGTTTCTATTGCCTCCATATTGCATACTCTTCCCATATTTTAAGCCACAAACTTAGTCTAACTTAAATATATCGATTTACAATCAAATCCGACATTCACGTGTTATGAGTCAAATCACTTATTTATTCATACTATAAAGGGAAAGGCTTCCTATCAGTTCACTGCCCGCAACTTGTTTACTGATAAGTTTTATGTAAATATTAAATAGGAAGCTTACTCTGATATTTGGGTTCGAGTATATGGTTATGTAATTTTCGCGAACACTCAGCTTCTACAAGACAGATCTTTGCTCCAGCAAGATCCGATCTTAGATTTCTCAAACGCTCGACTCTAATCAGCGCACCTTTCCTCCTGCCTTTTCCTCTGCTAAATTCTGCAAGTCTTATACATCCGTTTTCACTGTCATTTCATTATATTTCTTCAGTCCAACTGATTTGCATTGTCACGTTTCATTTGAAAATGGTATGAGATTTTACTTTTTGTAGTTTCGATTATAAAATTTTTCATGGTATTTAATAGAAGAATGCGAATACGCGCCTTTTCTTCGTTATTCAGCTCTTGCGTCATATCTCAATCTAATACATCAGTCAAAAACCTCTAAACTCCAATTGAAGACACGCAAGAACCAACTAAAATATTTCATTACTAATCTCTGATGGTCGCTCTGTGTCGAATCGCTCTAATTTATCAATTCTGAATTAGGATCAACTCATTAAATTCTTAGCTTACCGATTCACACTCGTTCTGATTCAATCACTTTCCAAAAACCATATTTCTCTTCAATCCCGAAAACTAATTAAGATGCTTCAATCCAAATTATAAATCTCTATAAGTAAGTCGTCCTCCTCTGTCTCCCTTTCATTTCTATTTCATTTTTATATCAGGATCTCTAATTCACTTCATTTCTTTCTTCGTCTAATTTACTTAATCGTGTTTCATTTTGGTTGGGAAAAATTATCACTTCATGCAATTCAAATTATTATAAAGTCCTCAAGGTTAGTAAAGAGAAAATTACGAAGAACACCGTTACAATGCTAATAAATGGGAGGAAAACAGTTAATATTGACTTTAAGCTGGGAAATGTAAATAATGACGCAAAAAAAAAGGATTAGAAAAAGGCAATTCAATTTCATGCAATAAATTCAGTACGTACGTTCAGTATAAACAATTAAAATATATTAATTGCATATATTTTATTTCTCCCTGTAGAAATGGCCTTGGTGAAGAAGCAACCGAGAGCAGGAACCGTCACTGCTTTGGAAGATACGAAATTGGCTTTTCTGGAAGTGAATGCATTCGAAAGACTTCTGGGACCTTGCATAAATATTATGAAATCTCGTATCGAGAAATATCAAAAGGCTTGAGGCTCATTCCTTAGAACTTTTTTTTTAGTTATTTTTTTTTCCAGATCATTCATGTATTTTTGATTAATAAAAGCTCTCATTTCAAATGGTGTAAAATGTATCATCTTTTTGTTTACACCCAAAATGAAATGTTCAAAGATATTCTTGAAATGCAACTAAGTCAAATGACAGTCTTGCTCTCTAGCCAACTGCTTGCTTTTTAAATTTCCCTACTTCCTGTTTTTTTATCCGTTTGTTTTGTTTGGAGAGATAATTATACCAATAATCCCTTAACAGCATTAGACATTCGCAACCGTGACTTTTTTCTGGAAGAGTTTGTAACGTTAGGCTATTCGCGATTTTCTCTTCACTAACTTCGGGGATTTTCATTGAGATTAATTGCATAAGGTAACAATTTCTTCCCGATTAAAATGAAACGTGATTATGTTAATTATATGCAGTTTGAAATGAAGTGAAATGATTCAGATTTTATGATATATAAGTAAAGGGAAATTCAGTAGAATATATAGAGAGTAACGAATGTTACTATCCGGTGTATTGACTTGTGGTGATAACAAAGGACTGTCAGGAGATTAGGCCTCGGTAAGATAATTTCAATTTTAATTAGATCGGTTTTCTAGGATTGAGAACCGAAGAGAGCAATTCACTATCTAGTTATTGGAAATAAATAATATCGCTTGATTAGTTTCGAGGATCTTAGATTGTTTCCTGTCTCATAAAGTTTAATATATCAAATTGAATTACGGCTCTAGAGCCAAATAATAGCAGCTAACATTTACAAGTTCCGTCTCTTATTACGAAATAATCAGAATATTTTTGACACGATTTCAAAACCCTTTTGTGGGAAACATTTGCTAACATAAGTAAAATGGCAACAGTTAAGGCTATTTTCGTCTAAGAGCAAAATCTTGATTGAAACTTCCAAACACAGACAGAATATTGTTAATATAAGTTAGCGACCCTGGAACACATACATCCATTTATCATCCATCCATGATAATTTTTCCTAAAATTTAGGTACATTCCAAAAGGCAATTTTTTAACAAATTTAGGCCATTTTTCAAGTGAATACTGAAAGTGAAAGGCCTCTTAGCATTATAGTTTAGGAGACACGAAACATGGAATACATTTCACACCAGAAAAAAAAAGGATTGATTCGGGTAGATATACTTAGTGTGTGGCGGCATAGTAATCCTATTCGCCTCTTGTACCATAACTCAATCAAATATGCTAACACTAAAATGTCAATAACTTATGCAAGAAGACATTAGACAAATCTCACGCACAATATTTATTCAATAGACTTGCACTATAATGGTAAATGAATTCCTGCTCTCCCAAGATATATTCGCTCATCTTACTAAAACGGAATTAAGTGTGTCTTACCGAAATACCACGCTTGAGGTTGACTTGATTTCTAAACTCCACTACTGTTACTAGCGATCGTAGCAGTTCTTGATCTCGTCTACCACCTGTAAGACATACTCAACGCAAGAGTCACTCGACCTCTATCGCGTGAATCTCACTTTGCTTATATACTTTCCTATCTAACCCACTTCACTTTATTTCTACCTGCCTCTAATTTAACTAATCACTTTTTATTTTGGTGGGGAAGAAATTGTTATTTATTGCGATCAATCTCAATTAAAGTCCCCAAGGTTAGTGAAGAGAAATCGCGAATAGCCCAAAGTCACAAGTGTTATAAAATATGCTGTTCTCTAAAGGATAGCAAATATAAGCTATTTCATTGAAAAAAATGTTCTAATTTCGAGTCTTTTTATTTAACATTACGCGCGCGCGAGATAGAAAAGACATCCTTAAATCAGATGGATTTGAAATGTACTCTTCTGAAAAAGAAGGAGAAAGGATGCTTTTGAAAAAAAAATTATTTACACATATTGATGTAGAGAATATTATTTTTCAATTCTAAAATTATCAACAAAAAAAAAGTCGGAAAAATATTATGGTAAAAGAATTAATTGTTCAATACAGTTAATTGAAAAATAGGAATTGTAAAGTTTTTTTATGCATTTGTATTCTTTATGTCATGAAATCTCTTAAATGCAAAGTTTCGTGGAATTCCTGGAATAATTCCCTATTTTTCTGTAAAAATACCCATTCTAATTTCCATCTGTTTAACTGTCAATGCGTTCATTCATTGCACAGCATTCAAAAACAAGAAAATATTAAAATAATTTGGTTTAAATTTTTGAAATAAGATTAACTTAAAAAAAAAAAAAAAAGAAAGGAAGAAAAGAATACTTTTTTATTGTATTGAAAATGCAATAAAAAAAAAAATACAAATTATAAAAATAAAAAATATATAAGAAAAAACTTATGCAAAATATTTGTGAGATTTGTATTCATTTTTATTTGTATTGTTAAATTTCGTACGGTTTTACTCTTTTCTATTTTGGCTTTAGTTCTTCCAGAGAACCCACGTTCATTCCTCAAAGATGGCGTGTGTAAATATATTAACAAGAAATGAACTTCCGCACTGCATCTTCTAGTTTAAAAGTAAAACTTCTGTCAGAAGCGGTTGAAAAGAAAGATGGAATAAATGTTAAATTTATGTAGAGAAAGATAAGAGAGTTAATTGGTACCTCTTTTTATAGTAACCGGATCGGATTTGACATACATCGAAGTCTAGATTTAAGTAGTATCACGCTTCTTTTCTGATTGCAAGTAGAATTTGCGAGTGTAGTACAAAATTTGCCTGTTTTTTAGAACAGAGTATGTTGCTCCGGCAAGTTGGTGTTGCCATTGTGTTCTTCCATCTGTTAAACGGACTCCAAGACAAATTTGGCGCTGGTTCACACGTTAATAACGATTTAGTAATAAATGGCTGCCAAATCAAAATTTTATTGTTATTGTGTCCAGTTATCACTATCGATGAGACTTATTTTCATTAATATACACCATCAGATTTTTTTTTTTTTTTTTTTTTGAAACTACTGTCTTCTAAAGAGTCTTAAATCAATTTAGTGAAGCTACGGTTTTTAAAAGAAAGCGCGGTTATTATCTAAGGGTCGTATATGTCTGGATGCGGCGAACGAAAGATGATGACCGTCTTTTTATTGATAGCTTTTACTTTACTTATTATGTTCATATGTACGTCTTTCCAGTACAAAATGTGTTCTCGAGTCTTAACCCACTTCCTGCAGACTGATCAAGCTGCTCGAATACATGTAGAACAGTACAGTACTATAGTTCGCTCAAACCCCTGTGACTGATCTAGAGTGCCTACAAGCTCATGCCTAGCTCTTACAAAGTCCAATTCAATTGAAATTTTGCATCCACGTGTAGATTACGTAATTACTCTTTTCAGTCTTAAATTTTCAGACTAAAAATAATAAAAAAAAACAATTTTTTAATAGAACTTTTTTTTAAAGATGGACTAAAAAGTGGAAAGGAAAATGAAATTTAAAATAATGCTTAATTTATGAAGTTTTGAGGTATTAATACTTCTTATATGACCTCATGTAAAGTAGCTATGGTACTTAGTTTATTGGTCAGTTACCTTAGTTAAGAGTCTTAACATTTTGTAAATTATATGTTATCTTACATTTAAAAAAATCATTTTTATAGTTTTTAATGTATCTTTTTAAATAGTTTGACTTAAAGATGTTTTTGCTAATAATTACTACATCTATCATATGGTTTCTTATAAAAGAAAGAGATGTCAAGTACCATCTTCCTATTATTATTCTTTTGTTGTGATTACTTCTCTGAAAGGGACAAAACTACCATCCTTGCCTGTGGTTCGTTTTAACATTCACAGAACACCTTAATGGACGACTCCTGAATTGGTTTTTAATGAGTTCATTGAGGTACGATTAATTTATAAAGTTACAGATATTTTTTTTACATCCCGAAGTCATCGAATTAGTCCGCATTCGTTCAGAGCTCTTTTCGCGAATCCTGGATTTACGTCACGTGCCAAAAATATAACAAAACATTACAATCGCCTCTGCCGTCACTTTGATATGATCCTCACTCTGTTGGCGTTTTCATTATCTTTTGTGGGATTTTGGGAGAAGCATCCTCCCTCCTGAGAGCTTGTTATTAATAATAAGCTTCCAAAATTAAAGAGTCTTGAGGTGTAGTTTTTTACCAGACACGTCCGGCTATTAAGCAAAATTACAGAAAAAAAATCTACCTGCAAAATAAAAAAGGTTTCATGGCCTAATTCTTTCCATAAGTTTTTATTCTTGTTCATTAACATTATTAATCGAATTTCTTCTATTTCCCGATAATTTCATTTTCAATGAATTTGGTAAAGAAAATGAAAACAGAGCGATATATGTTCACTACAGGATTAACAGAGTGTTTTCATAAATTTCTTTGAATTCCTATTCACAGAACTGTACTTTGATTAATCAAATTTTTTTTTTTTTTTTTTTTTTTGTATTATCAGATCACTTGAAGTTACTGAACTTTCGTGCGTGCAACTTAAATATTCTTTTATAGATATATTTGGAAAATTATCTGAGAGTAACAACACAAAAAAGAAAATAGTTACATAACAACAAATTAAAACAATGCATAGCGAAAATTATTTGATAATAAATGTTCATAATAATAAATGATAATAAGAGATTACTGATTTCGTGCAAGTACTATTTGTGTCACAACAGATAAAACAACTTGTAACAATCTTAAGAATTCTTCTTTTAGAAAAGAGAATTAAAACCTGGAGCTTTTAATATTGTTATTCATTTTCCAAGAACATCATTTGAGATTTTTTTTAAGATTGATTGATTGTTTATTAACATCACACTTAGAAACAACAGAAGAGCTTCTAACGAAGAACCTCATCATTTCGAGCCGTGGTCAAGTGAAGAGAACAAACCTATCCAAAATTCTACACCCCGCCAATGGACCCTCGAGAGATTTAACGTGTATCAGCCACGCTGTACGACGGGTACTTTGAGGCATCATTGCTAGAATCCACGATTTGGAGAAAACAATGTCAACCGCGAGATTTTGACCATAACCTCTTGGCTACCGTGGCTACAATTATTTTCAATATAGGAAGCCACATTAGATTATTGTTGTTAACAGACTTATGATCTCAAATAATAAAGCCCTAATAAATAAGTTTCAGTTAAACTTACATTAGTATTTTATTTAGCAAAATGTAATTTTTAAATGTAATGCGTGGCTGCACATACTAATTTTTACATTTTCCATTACCCATCAACTTCAGTCACAGTGGTCCTAGGAAAATTGGAGAAATTAATTAATAAATTGGAGAGTTAATTTTTATTTTAATTATGTTAGAGTTGAATTATTATACACATAATTTCAGAATAGGTATCGGTTACCAATTGTAGTTGACGAATTGGGTTTTTATTCTTTTCAAAACATAACTCAATAAAAATTATAAATAAAAAAAAAATCCTCCCCGAAGTTTGAGTTTATTTTAAAGATTGTACTTTATAGTTTAAAGGATAACAAGAGTTGCTTTAAAACAGCAGTTTTCGTGAATGATTTGGATCTGAGTGACTTGATTCTGTTTCACTACATATTAAATTGCTTTTCAATGAATTGATGATTGGATGAAACATTAATTTGTCAAAATTTCGATGTACTAAAAGATTAGATGTTGAGGTCTTCAGAAAGTAACTGTAACGGGCTCTCACACGCTTTCCCCTTTAACTAACCTTTTGGGCTGGTTTATTTCGTTATTTGATTTGATACATTATTTGTGAACGAACCTTAACTTATGCAAATCATCATCACTATACAGGAAGTGTAGTGAATAGGTAATTAGCGAATAAAGGGATTGAAGGAATTTAACTGAGGGATCAGAGTTATTGGCGTGATTTGCAATTAGAAGTTGCGACTTTGAAAGTGTATACTATATTGGTTGTGAAAAGGATAAGGAGATATTCTAGAAATCAGTACTTAACTCGGATCCAATTAACAAGTGCTTATTCCTGATTCGAATCCAGCTTTGCTGTAATTAAGATAAGTAGAATTTTCAGTTTTAGTCTTTCGTATTGGATACGATTAGTTAACTATCCAGATTCAAAATATTAAACGAATTTTTGGTCTTTAATTATACGGCATAAAATAAATCCAGTTAGATTTTGTCTTGATTGATTATTTCTCGACTGGTTAAACATTGAATCTTGGTGGTTTACAGCCTAAGCAGCGATACAGGGGTGTTACATAACTTTAAATATCAGGCTGACATCGATTGTTTCCTATCAGAAACATTTGCACAATTAACGAGACGATTGTTAATTGTGTTGAATTCCCTGTCGAACCCAAAAAGGTATAAATTCGCATCATATTCCTGTTCACAATTATGGGACCACAGACAGGGATGACAATCTATGACCAGTTTGGGACATTAAGGGTCAGGTCTCCATTACCAAATTTCTTGCAGTAAGTTCTCCAAACAACAAAAATACTATTGCAACTGTCAATAGTTTACCTATATAATATAATTTATAACGAATAACTTTTTGAGTTTTACGGTTAGGATTGCTTTGTCAAATTGAAAAAAAGGAGAGGCGTCTCCAGAGGTCCAGTTTTGTCGAAAGGTGGGGAAGAATTGTGATGACCTTTTCTTCTTTTTAACTTTCGTTTTCTTTTTGGACATACTATTTATTTATTTCTAATAATTTAATGATTGTTAAGGATGAAAATTAAGAGAAATCATGAATAAATTTACTGAATTTGAATTTAATTTCTAACAATAGCAATTATATTTACGAGCAGAAGCAAATCCATGAAGATCTACGTCATTTTGTTATAAATTATCTAATAAGTATAGTTTCCTATAGAAGCTTTTAATGAATATAAATACAGTATTCGTAAAGATATTAAAAATAAGATTTTAATTGTAATGAAAACACTAATTATGAAGGAGTTAAAACATTTCATTAAGAATCTCCGAGATTATTTTGTTATAGGGTTTGTTGATAAAATCCCTAGTAATTATGCTATCGGGTGCAAAAAACTCTATGTTAATATGACTAATAAACATGTATTTAATAATTATTCTCTTATTGTAGTAAGCAATAGTGGAAAAGAAATTTCGAATAAAATTACTACAGTGTATAAGAAAATTGGTAATGATATAAATATTATACAATTTTCTCATATTTTTAACTCCTTAATTCCATAAGATTCCTGCAAAAATTCCTATAGTAATCTAACGTTCTAATTTTTATATAATTAAAGCTGGTAAAATATTATAGATAATACCATAGATAAACGAAAGATAATACTGCGAATACTATTGATAACTTTAATAAAATATCAATTACGTAAAATAATAAATATATGTAAGAAATATAAAGCAATTTTTACCCTATCTACGAGACCTCCATTAGAAAAGTAATGTTAATATATTTATTTCTTGTGAAAAAAATTGGAAAAATAATAAAATTCGCTGTAAATGAAAATCATATTTTATTTAAAAATAAAAAAATATAAGCAAATAAAAGGCATACCTCAAAGTAGGACAACTAGTGACAGTCTTTTTAATATTTACTTAAATTTCTGCGAATATAATTCTATTGATGATAATAATTTTATATAGTTCAGATATATTGATAATCATATTCCTTTTTTCAAAAAAATTATAAGCCAAAAAATAAAGTTTATTTATCTTTTCATCCATCTTATTTAAAATTATTACAAATTAATAATAATACTTTTGAAACCGAATATTTAGATATTTATTTAAAAATTGTTGTCAATAAAATAAAGAGAAAATTGAAAAAAGATAAACCTTTGATTTTCTTGTACATAAGGTACTTTTCTGGGACACTAATTTTACTATAACGATTTTTAGATACATTATATACAAATTTATTTTGCGAAACAAAAAAATAGATAATAATTATTCTAATATTAGTGAAAAATGAAATAAATTTCCTACAATATGGCTGCCAACTAATTATCTTATTAATTTTCTTAAAAACAATTTGAACACTATCGTAATTATAAAAAAAAAAAAAGTGCTCATTATTTAGGAAATAAATGAAAAAGTTTTTTTTTTAATTTTTATATGCAATCCGTTTTTGAAATTTACATTTTTACTATTGCTAACATTTTTATTTTTAAACTATGTTTTTATTTTCAATTTTAATTTCTTGGATTTTATTTGATATTGTTATATTTGATCAACTTATTAGTAAAAACATTTTTTCTTAAAAATTTTTGACTTGAACTTCAGATTATAGGGAGTGTTATCCCTAATCTCTCTTCGCTTAACTAAGTGGGAATTCTATTACTAAAAAAGACGCTATTTATTCTCAACGTTTTGCACTGGGTACGACGTTTTATCAGAGTAGGATTTTATTTCAATTTTTCTATTTTTTTACATTCCTTTTTAGTTTTTTTTTTTTTTTAAAAAATTATGTTTGGCCTCCTTTTTGTTTTGTTTTCATAAGTATTAAAAATTCTGGCATCAAAATTTGATTTTTCTGTATTTTTTTCTTTTCTGCTTTGAATTTTGGTTTCTATCTGATTTTATGAAGTAAACCTTAGTGGGATGGTTTGGCCTTTCATTTTGAATAACCACGCATCGCAGTCTATAGTCTGAGGAAACATTAATTTATTTCATGTGTATTCTTTTCAGTTTCCTCCTCTATTCTATTTTTTCATTTTGCTTCGGTACAACTTTATTTTCATTATAAATTTATTATATTTTTCATGTTCATTTTTTTCTAAAATTATTTCTTGGATATAATTTTTTTCTTCTATATTTAATATTTTAAAAGAATTTCTTGGATTATTTTTACGCTAATTGTATTGTTTTTACACTAATAATTCTAATAATTTTTTGTTTATGATATATTTATTAAATTGTTTGCTAATGATTTTCATTAACCACCAAAGGACCTATTGTTTTAAATAATGTATTAATTGGTCTCCCAACCAGTTTTAAAAATAGAGTGTGAAATATAAGTGACTTATTTTCATTTTACAGCAGCTATAATTACATGTTTAGCTTAAAATATATTCAAATATATTCAATTAGATAACTTTTTAATTCTACCTGGTGTGGCAGAAATAATTCCACGATTTCAAACATAAATAATAAAGCAATGATAAATGTTACTTATAATATTATTTCACAGTTTGAAAGAAAAATTATTACCATTCGGTTTTTCACATTTACCTTCCCTTCGTTTAGAAAATGATATCATCAAAATGCCGACCTTCAGTGTTAATGAATCTCTGAAGTCTCACCTAGAAGTTCCTCGTTATCCTCTAAGCTATTTCTTACGGTAATGCCGCAATTTCTTGGAGGATAGCAGCTTTCAGTTTCTCAGTTATTCATGGACTATTCTTGTAGACTTGAGACTTCGGATCCCTTTAGTGAAAGTAGTCGCTGGGTGATAGATCTGGGGAATGAGCTAGCCATGAAATGCCTTCTCGTAAAGACATCAGGCGCTCCAGAAATATTTTTTCACCAAGTCTATTTATATGTTGGCTGTGTAGGTGAAGGCATCATCTTGTTCGAACCCCACAGTCCAGTTCCCATGCTCGAACAGTTTCCGCTACAGGAAGTTAAGCAACCCATATAACGGACAGAAGTTACCGCAATTGCTTTACCATTCACCTCAGAAGAGTATGGGCCTATAACCCCAAAATCTGCAACAGTACACCAAACAGTAACTCGATCACTATGAAGAAGTCGTTCGTGGATTTGTCTTGGATTATTCAGAATCCAGTAACAAAAGTTATGGTTTTTTCCACACCGTGACAATTGAAACGGAGTTCATTATTTGAGAGAAGATTAACATCATGTGGAACATTTTGCACAATAGCCTCAGAAGATGCTATACGGCTAGTCTAATCATGGTCATCAAATTCGTGAATGACCATCATTTTGTAAAGATAGAAATTCATGTCTAATTGTAAACTTTTTTTTACACTCCGATCAAAAATCCCCATAGCAGTAGCATGTCTTTGAGCTGAAGGTTGTGGAGATCGAAGAACAGCTTGACTTACTTCTTCGATTTGATGTGGTATCCGAACGCTATGAGTCTACAAAATAATGGCAGAGTCGCCATTTTAAATACGCCTCTATCACGAAAGTGCAATATTCACCGCATACACGCCTTGATGGCTACTGCAGTAATAAAACATCTCTTACTAGAAGCCAGTTCCCTATTCATGGCACACAACTAGCGCCGGAATAGAGCAATTTGTTTCCTATTTCTTTCTTGTTTTGTTGCATTTTGTTTATTTCATTCCCCCATATATATATATATATATATACCTTGTACTAAGGAATATTGTAAATAGTACTCCAAGAAGGAAGAAAGTTACAATCGTGAAACTTTGCTAAGTAGTTGAATGATATCCGATAGGAAATTGAACCAAGTTTGGTACCAATACGCATAACTACATACCCTGTCGAGGCGCTGCAATTAGGAAATGGATCCTATATAAAATTAACCATAGGGGAAGATTTTAAAACGCAGCGATCACGTTCCGGCTCTAAGAGGATTTTAGTATTCGAAGAATATCAAGTAGACGTGTGAAAAAACATTTCGCACTGTTACGCGAGTTTCAGAGGGGCCTGATCATCAACATGAAAGCCACAGGCAGATCGACACGCCGTGTTACTCGCCAGGGTGATTGTTCGGAATGTGCCATCGGAACGTGTTCAGAGCAGTGGGCACGAGATTGTACTCACGTGAGGAAAACCAGTTTTTGAGCGACGAAGAACACGGCGAAGCAAGAGGATCCAAGGATAGTGCAGCAAGCGCTCGTGGATCCCACAGTGACTTATTACACGATACAATCAGATGTCGGACTACCAGTTGTTCCACAAACCCTTTCCAGATGCCTTTCAGATGCGAATCTGCAATCCAAGCGCCCTTTTCATATACTACCTTTAATATCGTAACTTTAGGGAATTCATCTACAGTGACGACAAGCCAGAGCGGCGTGGAATGTTACAGATTGTCAAAAATGTGGTGATTAGTCATGAATCCCAGTTCGTTTTGGAGACAGATCATAACTGCGTATGGATGCGGAGGCATCTTAATGAATGGCACAATTCAACTCACGCTTTCCCTCGACACACTCCCCGCACAGCAGTCGTAATAAACTCGGGGCTGTAGTCTATGATATCCGATGCACCCTAATTATGGTACAGAAAAACTCGAACGAGCCAGCGTTAAGTTGATGATATTCCTCTACCAAACACAGGACCCTTCCTAAATGGTCTTCGTGGGTCAATTCCTCAGCAAGATGATGCTCACCCGCATGCAGCTATATTCAAGACTCCTCACGTCATGTTGAGACTTTACCATGGATACCAGTCATATATATATATATATATATATATATATATATATATATATATATATTATGATGCTGCTTTCTACCCGCAATATATCATAACTCAATCAATAATAACTAGCACTAAAAGTCAATATCTTACGAAATAAGACACGACAAATCTCACACAACTATTTATTAGACAGCCTTGCAGTATAATGTCTGAGGGATATGTGCTTTCCTGTATAACATCCTGGATAGATTCACCTATTCAACTAATAGTCTCTTACCAAACCTCTCCTGTTGAGGTTGACTTGGTTTCTCGACTCCGCAACGATCACTATCATCCGTAGCAACTCTTGATATCGTCTACCGCTTGTAAGGCATATACTCAGCGCTAGTGCCACTCGGCCTCTATTCTCAAAATTTCCCTTTGCTTATATACTCTCCTATCTAGCTCATTTCACTTTATTTCTACCTGCCTCTAATTAGAATAATCACGTTTCATTTGGGTTGGGAAGAAATTGTTTGTTTCTTGCAACATACGTAATGACTACTTTAATATAAGTAAATGATTAGAAAATCAAATAAAAAGGATAATTTATTATAGAGAAAAAAGGCAAAAGAATGGAGGATTTTATACCCTGTTGAACCCCCTGTAGCGCGAATGCACGATGCGATACGATCGGGCACTGAGTCATACAAGTTCTGTATGATGTCTTGAGACATTTCGTTCCATATTTGCTGTAACCTTGCCTCTCGTTCGTTCAAACTCGTGGGATGCCCAACTTGCCATCCCAAATGATCCCAGATATGCTCGATTGAAGACAAATCTGGGGGTCGGAAAGGCCAAGGAAGGGTAATAACAGTGCGGAGACAGTCTTGTGACACCTTTGCCGTGTGAGGCCGAGCATTGTCTTGTTGAAAATGGTTCCTAGGAGCCGTTGCATGAGTGTCAATACATGTGGTTGCAGAATGTCATGGACATACCGCTGGACTGTCATGGTGCCATGGATCAATACCAGTTTCCTCGTGCGCGGCACCACTCTAAACGGAAGCGTCGATGGGTGGGTGTCAAGGGCAGCACACATACTGGGCGCCACGATCCCAAATGTCCTTCAGCCAGGCACCTTCGTATGGTTTGAGAAGACACAGGGGCCCCTAGTGAAGGTGCTACCTGGATCTGGTTGGCGGCCGATAAAGTGGTTGGCTGTACGCCTGCATTTCTTACAATGTGGCGGTCTTCTCGACGACTGGTCTATCGAGGGCGTCCTGAGTGATATCTCTGGGATCCACTGGTCATAACACCTCCTCACAACACAATCAGAGCTGCCTAATTGACAAGCTACTCGCCTAGCTGACTACCCAGCTTCCATCATGCCGATGATTCTCCCTCTTTCAAACTGCGACAGCTGCTCATATTGTCTTCGAAACGGCGTAATGGCATGTCTATCTCAGCTCTTCCTTTGTAAACGATTCAGCACAATCGAACAAGCTTTGGTTACCTGTCCACGGAGAACGACGTTAAACGCCCTCTAATGGCTATACGTAATGCGCAATCACGCTACATTTCTAATCATTTGCATATCTCCCCGACATGTACGTTCATGCCAAGTTTCGTTACGATCCCGCAATTATTTCTTGGGGCGCTAATTTTTTTTTGTCCATGAGTGTATATGACTGGTATCGAAGATCAATATATTGAAATAATAATTTATAATTTTATCCTTCTCCTTAACCCTTTGACGGTTAGGCGAATCAGCTGTTTTCGCTCACCTATGAACCTATGACGCGCAGCACTAAGATCAACGGTCGCTGAAAGTGGCAGCCTTTTCCTCCCTAGTGGATTTTGAAAAGGTCTCCCTTTTCTGGCGGTGATACGAATCTCTCGTTCGCTTTTAAAAGATAGTTTTTAAAGAATATTTTGCGGTACATTAATGTAATAATTACACCAATTGTAACTTGAACTTTTGTGCAATTCAGTAAATAGTAAATACTAAAAATTTTAGTTTCTAAGATATTGAGTTTTTAAACAATTAGTTGCGGTATATTAATGTAATATTTACAATTATAATTCGTGCTTTTAAACAATTCAGTATATGTTAAATATTAGTTTGTAAAATATTCATTTAAAATATCTAAATAAATACACGTAATTTTAAGCTTTATGAAACATTTAATTGTTATTTTATCAAAATTTATTTCTGTGTGTGAATTATTCAAATTTCTTTCTTTTAAAACATGGAATCGCTTATAATTGAGCATTGCATTTTTCAGTAACAAATTCCCGCCAAATTACACAAGAAAAATAACTAGATTAACAACTGAATCAGCAACATTTTTCCTTATTATGCAAAAAAATTACGGTACCCGATCCGCCATCAACACGCGATCAAATTAACTAAATTTTGCTTGTAAATATCGTTTGTAACACGAATAATGCAGGATAATATACGAGGACGAACTCAGCTCGTCACCGTCCATTGGGGAAAGGTATCGCTGGCCGAGTAGAGTTCGGCTGCAACTATTTGGGTCGAAACACTTCGGACGATCTGAACCAACACCTCCTAATATTTAGGAGGTATTGGCTGAATTCGTCAGTGCCCATTATGAGGCGCTATTCGAAAGACGAGCTGAGCTCGTTCATAACCAATGAAGGGTTAAATCTGTTACAAACTAATAAAAATTTTACGGTGATAGATTATTTAGATACTAATTGAAATGTTGTAGGTCCTTGGATTTGTAGTAATATATTTGTTGAGAGGGATACTACTAATTTTTTTTGGAATAAAACATCTTTCTTTAAGAACAATTTAAGACTAAAATATTTTAGGAATATTTTATGTAACTATATCCTACATAATTTTAAATTAGTTAATGAAATTTGAATATTCAAAATCATTTAAATAAATTCTCTCATATTTGTATTCAAACTGAATACACAATTTTTTAAAACCAATTTAAAATATAAAAACTACAAAATTGAATAATTTGCTTCTTTATACACACACAGATATATATATATATATATATATATATATATATTAAGAACTATTTTTGGAAATTTTTATTCTTATTAATGCATTTAATTTTATTATTCATTTTCTTTTAATTTTAAAAATCTTGTGTATTGTTTTTAATTATAACTTTTGTAAATAACTAGCTGCGGAAGTTTTTTTTTTTTTTTTTAATTCTATCTCTAAAAGATAAAAAACGTTATGCTTGTTTTTAGATGATTGCTTTTGAAAGCACCAACATTTTTATTTTTAAGAAAAGGCTGCTTCATTATTGATTAAATTTTATGTGAACTAATTTTTAGGTATTTTTTTTTATATGTGTTAACATCATTTCTATTGATTTGCTTCCCCCCCCCTTTTTTTTTTGCAGTCTATATTTAGAAG
The DNA here is from genome assembly GCA_019974015.1 of Nephila pilipes. NCBI lineage: Eukaryota > Metazoa > Arthropoda > Arachnida > Araneae > Nephilidae > Nephila > Nephila pilipes. The sequence continues at coordinate 113,338 of BMAW01014999.1, read as the reverse complement.
TTTAAGTTTTTTGTGGTTTTGTTTTTAAATTTTGTTTTCTTAAAATTAATTATATTTCTATGTTCATTCTGGTTAATCCGGGATTGATGTTTTTATCTCTGTTTTTTTTTAAAACTATGCCTGTTTGTGAACCTTTTATCATTAATACATGTTTGACCCCACTACCCTAATCTAGGGGCAGTGTTGCAAAGATTTATTTCCATTTTGTTTATTTTTTAAGATATTCTTTTTTTTCTATATTAATTTGTTGTCTTTTGATACCTATTTTGTTCTGTTATTAATTATTTATTTTATTTTAATTTATTTTTAACTTTTTCAATTTCAAGTCATTTTGATTTTAAATTAAAAATTTTCTTTTAATTAGAGGGAAGTGCCAGCTCGGTGTCGTCCTCGTCATTTGACTTAAAATGAATAAAATGACGAGGTCCATCGCCAATAGCCTACGCATTGCTTTTAGTGCGATGTTGATTAAACTAATCTAACCAAATCCTTTAAATAGAGATATCTCTTATAAGAGGTATTATTATGCATTTATACACACACTAAATTTTCGAGAGAAATTCACAATATAATCTATTCAAATTGGAAACTCTTCAATTTATCACATTTTAAAAAATACCAAATTTGTACCGGTAAAGTAATTATTGAGGAAATAAAAATTTCCTGTTCAAACAGCGCGGGTAAAGTGTTATCGGAAATAGAAGTGAGGAAGAAATACATTTTGGGAAAAAATCATATTTAAAAATACATACATTTGCCTTTCCTGCCATATCTTGGAATATTTTTCTCTTTTTTTTTTCTTTGTTTTCTTAATTCTTTTCTATCGATGCATAAAAGTGTATGCTATTCCAGTCTTCACACCTAAAATTGTAAACCGACATTTCAACGCGTTATATTTTCAAAAGACCGAGAGTGCAAAAAAAATCCAATAATCTAGACAAAAGTTTGAAAGTGTATTAGCCTGTTCTCAATTTTCTATATTACAAACATAAACACAATTCGGTGTCGTAGTTGTGTTTTAACTCCTAGCTACTTGACTATTGAGGCGTCATATGGAGTTAAATGTTGTGGAATCTGGCATCAATTCCACGCATGTGCGTTACACTCCTTGTCCTCGTTTCACAAATTCGAATTTACCTTGATTCCGAAACTATTTCGCAGAATGATATTACAAAATGAATAGCCCAAAAACATTATTTGTAGAAAATAATATTTTCCAAGGAAATGAACATGGTTGATTGGATACACTTTGATCGTTTCCTTTGAAAATATAGTATCTGAAAAAAAATTATCGCTTTTTCTTCCTTTTTTAAAGTAAATTATGCTATTACCATTTAGATTTAAATCACGTACAAGGAAGTGGACTCTTTATCCAAAAAACAAACCTGACTGACACATTTTCATTTAAAATCGCTTATACTGTCTTATTGGAGATAATACATAGATTACTCAGTGTTTCATAGATAAAAAGTTTTCAGTAAACTTAAATATCTGTCGCACACAATATGCTGATTGGAATTACATTATTTTGACAAATCATTAAAAGTGAAAATTAGGAATTTTTAAATATTCCCGCTCCAAACGTAGTCGTGTCCGTCCTCATTTTTATTAGCGTATTCTTACCAATTTAATTCCAATGGAAAACATTTATCCAGATATTTATTTGGCATCTAAATTCCCAGGAATTGTGGACCATCTAAAAAATTTTTTACCAAAAGAAGCCAATTTGATTGTTGTACCCTTGACAGGTCAGTATTTTTATTATTAAATTAAGCTTTTTATTGAAGTCAATGCATGATTTTTTCCCCCTTGAAAATTATTAGTGTTGCATTATTAATTTTTTTTTATTTTGTTGTAAACATAAATTGTTTATTTTTATTGTTCCATTGCTTGCAATATTTAATTTTATTCTTTATATGGTTTATTTCTGCTCATAAAAGAAATTGTTAAATGCCTTTCTGTTGTGAAAGGAGAATTAATGGAAATATTATATTTTAACAAATTTATTTTAATAGTTATGGGTATTTTTACGTAAATTTAATGCATCTTTAAATCTTATTTTGAAGAAAAAATTATCTTGTATGATTAAATATTTATATAACCCATGTACAATAGTTTAAAAAAAATTTGTAATTTCAGATCAAGTGAAAAGATGGGACAAAGGCATCAAACTTTCCGAAGAGGGAAAAAAGATGGTGAAAGATGCTGAAATTTTAATTATGGATTGCACATATTTATCAGAATTGCTGTATGATCTTCCTAAAGCAAAATGGATACAAACTACATGGGCTGGTTAAAATTATTTATTTTTATTTATCTTATTTTTTCATAGATCATTACATTTTAAATAGCCTTCAGGGTCTTACTTTCTCTGGGTAGATACAATCCGAGGCACTCTAGTGATCTTTTTCCTTTCCTATGGGGTTTACATCTGTGGTAAAGAGAGGTAATGAGTCCTTGGGATACAGCAGTGAGCCTTCTGTATTTTCAACCCTCCTTCTTGTCAACCATTTTTAACTTCTTTTTCTTGTTTTTTAAGCCTCTAGTTCACAGTTACATCTTGTTTGGTGCAGCTTGGCAACATTTAGCTCTTGTCCTATCTTGGACCATTCCTCATTCACTGCTTTTTATATAATACTAAGATCCACCTTCTTAATTATTCAATAATAGCTTATTGCTACATATGAATAGATTTTAATGTGTATTCCTTATTATTCAAAAAAATGTGTATTCCTTATTAAATGTTTTATATTGAATCAGACAATTGGCATTTTAAATCTCATCCAAGTACATGTTAATCATTTTCTTGATTAAATTAAAAGTATCTTAAAGATTCTAAAATGTATGTGGTAAGAATTTTTATTCAGATAATATGTTAGGTATTAAATAATTTTATAAAAAATTATTTATTATAGTGCCATTTAAATTTCTGCAAAAATATATATTGATATTAGTAAGGATTTTGATGAAGAGATCTGATTTAAAATATAAGGTTATAATTAAATACACGTTATCTGTGTTTGATAAAATACTATTTGGGTGAAGAGTGCGAATTTTCAAAAAAAGGATATAGTTATCAAATTTTATATTTGATTTCTTGCTATTTTTTGATTATGAAAATCTTTTATGACTTTTTATAAATCTTATCATTTTAATAAATGTGTATAATTCCCAATTAAAAAAATATTTAATTTTGAAATTTTAATGCAATGCTGCAATTTATAAGAGTAATTTTTTCATTAAAGCAACATATATTTATCTATTACATTTTTTTTTTTTGTATGTTTGTATCATAGTTTTTCTCTTGGTTTAAGTGGTGAATTTTTTTCTGTTGTAGAAATAATTCAACAACTGCCATAAGCATTGATTAGGACTATCTGAAATAATAAAATTACATTATGCTATCAAATATATGGAATTATAAAAATTTTTGTTGTTGGATTTTTCTATTAAGAGGTTACTTCTTAATACTAAGCATAAATGCTGGTATGAAATAATGGTTTAAAGGTTGATTATTCTTACTATTTTGTATTGATGCTATTGAATAATTACTCATGGTTTAAATTAAATGTGTTACTTATTGCTGAATTGCAATATACAACTCATTAAAAAGGGGGATAAATGTTTCAACTTTTTTTTTTTTTTTTTTAATTGGGATGATAAATAAGTATCAAATTACTTGTGTCTATAGGTTTCATTATATAAATGTAATCTCTATTAACATCCTTTCATTCTGGAAGGAAAAAAAATTAAGAGAGGGGGGGGGGGTAACTGCTGTTTTTTGATATTAATGTGAAGTCGATTTCTTTTAAATTAATGGGTTTCATTTCAGATTAATTTATAGGTTTAAATTATTGAATTATGATTCTTTCAGCTGTTTTTTTTTATTTCTTATTACAAAAGGATTTATTATTTATATTATATTTTAAAATCCTTTTAGGTGTGGAATTATTAATGGAAAATGTTGACAAGTCAAAGGTATTTAGCACATTTTTTTCATATTATTTTGCTATTTATGCCAAAATTTTCCTTTTTTTTTGTTATTATTTCTTATTTATTTCATATTTAAATCATACGAGCAAAGTGGAATGAAATTGTTCAACTGCTCTTATAATTAGAGTATTATAAGCTATTAATTTTAGTATGATAGATGTTTTTTGAGCTAATATTAGTTTTATTAATATTAATTTTTCTTTTCTGGTTTTCTTTTTAGTATAAATGATATTCTTTAATAAAAACTTAATACTTTTAAATTTCAACTTATTTTTTAGGCTCCCAATTTCATGTTGACGAGATATATGGATTCATATTTTGAAGAACTCATGTCCAATTATGTGATTGCTCAGATAATTAATATTGAAAGAGGCATGTACATGTATCGTGATGAACAGAAAAGTACTACATGGTAACATTTTTTTTTTTAAATGTAATTTACTAATGGGATTTGGATGCAATTTTTTGAACTGTTTTCTGTAAATTCAAAGTTTTATTTTTTAATTTAAAAATTGTTGATTTGAAATTATAAAAATGCAATAGATTGAATATTGTAATAGATTTCAGACAGTATTTCTGGAGTAAAATTCAAAAGTTTTTATAATGTTTTTCAGCTTGAGAGGTGTCTCATTCCCAAGTAAAAAAGTTGGTGCAAAATTTGTTTTGAATACAGTATTAATGATAATACATTTTAGTTGCTTTATTTCTAGGAAATAATAATGTATATTGGAAACATTATTTTGTTTGATTCATAATAATGTATCGAAATATCTGATACAAAATAAGGTTGTAATCTGAGATAAACTCTCTCTTTGGGCTCTGCACTACTAACAGAAAAGAAGCATTTAATTAGAAGTGTTTGTTCTGTAAAAGTAAAAAGGATCCATTTTAAAAAAAATGTAGTATTTGTTCAACTTTTCATAATGTTTTAATATATATTTTGTTCACTTTTAACATATATTTTGTTAAAATATTTAAATAACATGTTCATATTTAGACATTGTTAAAGTATTTTTCTGCTTTACTTAATTATTATTAGTGAATAGATTCTAAAATTAATTGATTTTTTTTCCGTAATAAAAAGAAAAATAAATATTTGTTCAACTGGTGAGGTCAGATAATGTAATAGATCAAATTTTTATAGATACATTTCAAAATGTATTTAGTAGTCCAAAATTTATTTTGAAATTTTTCTATTTGTTTTAAGAAAATAATATAATTATTGATACATTTTGCTTCTTAAAAATGTATCGTGTGTAATATTTGATTTGAGAAACTAAATTACTATGAAATTTTATATTTCATAAGAGCACAATTATTCTCTAATTATTTTTAATCAAAATGTGCAGTAATCTTTTCATTTATCAGATTCTTTTTAACACACTTTATTTACTTAAATTTAAAAAAAAACATGAAATTGAATTGTGTGGAAATTGGTAGAAATAAATAATTATTGCTTCAAAAAAATGTACTTTTTTTCTTTCTTTCTTTTTTTTGCCAAAAAAAGCTTTTAAAAGCATTAAGTTAAAAGTTTTTTTTCCTCAGCAAGAGCTAAATACATGTCTGAGAATGGGGAATGTATTCTTACTTTAAACTAATTTTGAGGGATTCATCTAAGGATTGTTTCTGTGAAACTAATTACCCACACAAATGGTAGGACTACTGAATTGCTATAATTATTAGAAGTATTTTTTTCTATTTTATCATACATCTTAATTACTTCATTGTTGCTTTCATTTAATGAAGTTTTTATTTATGTGTCTTAACTTGCATTTCAGGGCAAGACCTTTCTTCCCTGATTTTCGAGTGTTGAGTGATCTTATTGTTGGTATTTTAGGAGCTGGAAATTTAGGATGTGCAGGTTTGCTACTTCCATATATATGCTTATCCATTCCACTTTAGAAATTGAAATTGCAGAATTTTAAAACAATTAAATGTGTTGCTTAATTTTCATGTAAACTTAAAAATTATTTTTCATTAGCTCTTTATGTTTGATACAAAATGTAGCAATTGTTAAAATGTTTAACTCAGATTAATATACTAATCACATTTTCAGTTTATTTATCATAAATATTCTTAAGAGTAATAGCTTTTCTGCTGTAAATTATTAGATAGCTTAATTTTTTTTTAAAATCTTAGTTGTAACAAAAAATAACTGTGCTACTTTAAATTTCCTTGTTTAAGTATAAAATTAGAAGAAATAGTTTTAAGTTTAAAAATTTTTAAAACATATTTCAGAAAGATAATCATCTTATTCAAGAAATTACATACTTGTAACTTGTGCTGATTCATTGTTATTAAGTTTGACCTATCAGTTTATTATTAATTGCTATTGTGTCTATTAATCATAATCATATGTATTGTATGTGTAAGAAATCTGGCACCAACTTGATTCCTGTTGTTGGGTCTGACTATATGTGTTGTTTTGCATTGTCTTTCAAGTATTTAATAAATATATAATTGTTATGAACTTTATTGTTCCATGAACTTTGGTGTTCAACATAAATTTCACAAAAAAATTAGTGGGGCTTAATTAAAGTTTGTTAGTTTAAAGAATGTACATAGCCTGATGGAGATAATTTCTGAATCAGCAACCCTGTTAAACAAATATACCTTGAACATCTGAAAATGGAACTTTTTAAAATCACCTAATGAAATGAGTTTGATGAATGAAAATGTCTAGTAGAACTGGAAAAAGTGACAGCAACAGGAGTTGAAAAACTTCATTATATTGCAGGAGAAAAATACCTGAAACCTAATGCAATGAAGACTGCTATTTTTCTGAATCAACTTGGTGACGTAGGGCTTTCAGTATATAAAATTTTTGAATTCAAAAACAGTTTCAGCTAAGAGAACTTTACTGATATCTTGAGTAAGTTCTAGGAATATTACATTCCATTTGAATGTGGAATTCAAAAGTTGCAATTTTTTTTTCTGCCTCCAAGAAGATGGATAGAACATAGATGCATATTAAATGCAACTGAAGCATCATGTGAATTTCAAGAACAAGATCATTCTGAATGGACTAGTTCTTGGAATTCTTGACGAAACTCCAAGAATGTCTGCCTCAAGAACCACAGCTAACTTTGAAGAAAGCAGCAGATTTCATTCAGGCAACTGAAGTCAGTAAAGAACAAATAAAGAAAATTTATGAAAATTGTAATAGGAAAAGTGAAGTGGATGTCTTGAGAAAAAAAGTTGATAATGAACAATCCTTTAAATAGTGTGGTTGAGAATTCATAGAGAGTGTTCAGTTGAAATAAATGTGGTAGAACTCAAAAGAAGATGGAATGTCCAGAATTTAACAAGTTATGTAATTTATGCATGAGGAAAAATCATTATCCTATGATGTGTCGCACTAATATGAAATAGCAGTATTTCCCAGTTTAAAGGTTCTCAGAATGTAAATGAATTTATTTGGGCAGCTCAAAAATAAATACAGATATCTAACCTGTATACAAATTCTATTTTTTTTCTTATGATAAGGAACCAAGTGAAAAATATCAGTTTAAAAATATATGTATCCAAAAATATTTTAGTTTATAAAATGTTTTTATTTTATAATTATTTTATAAATTTTAAGCTTGACTGGGGCACAGAGAGCAATATATTGCCTCTATCTTTTTATTATTGTATGAAATTGTGTGAAATATGTATATTATATAAGACAGATATTATTCTAATTATATGCTTAGCACATATTGAAATCTGAGGATACATGTTCAACTGATACATGTTCAATTGATACATGTTCTTGATTCTTCTCTAAATTTTTAACTTTATATATAATTATGGTTCTAAATTATATCTAATATTTTTATGGACTAAAATATTTTACTTCTAATTTTTAGTGGGTCGTTTACTGAAAAAGGCTCATTGTCATGTATTGGTGTTTTCTCGAAGTCCTCGTAATAATACTTCTTGTGATGATTATAATGAGTATGTATAGAACACAACTCTTTGTGGTTGATTGAGTTTTGATGTAATTTCAATAATATATCAGCTCTCTATAATGTGGAGAAACATTCTAAAATTTGATGACATTGAGACTTATACTTAAAATGAAAATTGTAATTGTATTAATTTGTTTGTTTGATAAATTCATATTTTTTACCCTTTATATTGTATTTTTATTTCTACTCCTCCATAATGTGTAATTTTTTATAATACTTTTTTAAATAAATAATTATTTTTTAAGAAAAATGGATTTTTTTATTGAGATTTTAAAAAAAATTACTTGCATTTTATAATTTTGAAAACATTTTAAAATTTAAGGATTTGATCATATGTGTGAATAGTTAAGATCTACAAAACTGAGTTAAAAATTGTTCTTTAAATTTTTTTATATCTATTCCATTTCCCAAAATGCATCTAATTTGTGAAATAATCTTATTATTCTTCTGTAGCATAATGAAGAAATATTATTTTGTTGAATGAATTTCTTTTTCAGACAAAAAAAATTATGCAGTGATTATAATGCATTTATATTCTATTTTTTACTATTCAGTATTTTTTTAAAAATTTTTGTTTGAAATAGATCAACCATAAATTTGAATGACATTTTGGAAAAATGTGATTATATTTGCAATGTGCTTCCTAGTACTCCAGGAACCCAAGGACTATTAGATAATGATGTTTTAAAGGGATGCAAAAAGGTATATGTTAATTTAATTGCATTCAGTGTGATTTTGTAATGAAAATTAATCACTTGTAAAAAAAAGCTTGCAAATTTATTATTTAAACTACTTAATTTTCCAATTCATATGTTCATGTGGTTTGTGTATTTCTGGAAAAATTTTCCTTAAAAATGTCTGTTTATATTTCAAATAATAATTTAGCATTTATAGTATGTAAAGAATATAAAATTTTCACTTTGATTGCATTTGTGTTCATTACATTGTTTTGAATCTATCATAAAAATTTTACATAGTTTAGAGTAATCATTGCTAAGAGTATTATTAACTTCTTACCTTAATTTGATTAAATAATTTTTATAGCATTTCTCTCTGGGTATTATGTTTTTTAAGGAAGTTCACTTTTAAATTGTAATTGAGGGGTTTTTTCTTCCTTGAAGCAGGACTAATAATTTGAAGTTAAAATTTCTTTACTTTTGTGGAATTTTAAATTCGTAATACAATTCATTTATTTGAAAATCAAATCTTACAATGCATATTGTGTTTATTTGTACATTTAATGATAAATCTTCTTCTGTGCCCCCGTAACAAAATTGGGTAGTGTATTAATTGCTAGAATAATGATTATTGATTATTAGAACATTTTGACAATTAATGGAAGTTTAAAAATCCTCATTCATTGGAAGCTCTAGTTTTCAATAACTTTGCAAATATTCTGAAGGATATCTTAGATCTATGAAAATAGTTTCGTTAAAGAAATTCATTTCAAGAAATGTCATGTGTTAGGCTGAATTATGCATACAGTTTTTTTTTTTTTTTTTTTTTTAGAAATATTTATATTTTTTTGAAAATGTAATTGGTTGTATCAAAAATGATTAATATATTCTGTTCTGTATCTTTATTGTTCTCATTATATTTGTATTAATAACATAATTGGTGATACTTAGGACCTCAAATATCCTAAATAGCACCATCATCTACCATCACCATTACCTTCCTTACATTTAATTTCACTAATCATAATACAATTATCCTTTCCACTCTTTATAATCTAAAATTTATTTGAAAAGTATTGAATCTGCATTAATTAGAAACCGAATATTTGAATAGTTAACAAGAATTAAATGGTGTATTCATTTAGGATTCAATGTGTATTTTTATTTAATAAATATATATTGTATAGTTTATTTTACTAAAAGTGGTATTTATATTGTTTTCTAAAGATTTGGAGGCTATTATTGTATTGAAAAAAAAAAAATGGAGATTATAATCTAATTCTCAATATTATTATTTACTTCCAAATAAAGTGCTAATCCATAAGAATTTATATGCCTACAGAACATTTAATGGTATACTTTTAAAATTCATTCTAAAAATTTGAATGAGTTTAATCCGAAAGAAATCTTTTTGATGTTGAACAATAAGGAGTGTTTTACAATGTGAAATTAAAACTGCGTTTTGTGTAGAATGAGAGAAATATAATTTTGATTTTTTTTTTATAGTGAGTTTTTAGTTTTGTTTCTGATTTGCTTTTTTGAGATTTAAAAGGATCCCCTCCCAAATAATTCTCTCAATATATATTTTTTATTTTGTTCAAAATTCATTGTTTCAGACACTTAGATTTTAATACATTTACTTTTTTTTCAGAGACCTGTTTTCATAAATGTTGGCAGAGGAGATATTATTAAAGAAAGCAATATAATAAAAGCTTTAAAGTATGCATATTTTTATTAGTATTTAGTATATTTTTATTAGTAATTTCTCCCGGAAAATCTCAGCTCCTTTTATAAATCTATCAATTTTAATTATTATATTTCTCACACACATATAAAAAAAGAGTAATCTTATTAAGTGTAAATTTTTTAAAAATCATTTACAATTTCTTAATATTTAGTTTTAATCAAATTCCAATTCTAATAAATATATGCAAAGGGTATTAAATAATTTTAATTAATAATTATATGCAAAGGATATTAAAAAACTTTTGCCCTTGCAATTATGACTTATTAGTAATGATATTAATACACAAGATCTGTGTAAAATATTGTAACAAGATTATACTGAAATATTGATTTTAATTTTAACTGTAATCTTTTGAAATTTATTTTATAGCAAAATTCCTAAAAATTAATTTAAATATTTTGTATTCATCAGAGAAGGGTGGATATCCAAAGCTGTTTTAGATGTTTTTGAAGCAGAACCCTTGCCTGCTGATAATCCATTATGGAATACACCAGAAGTTAGTTAAATGTTGGTTATTGGAAAATTTTATATTGCAGTGATGATTTGAAAATGAGATAACAATTTTTGTCTCATTTATAGGTGTATATTACCCCACATATTGGAGCTATCCCAAAAATAGAGGGGGTAAGTAAAATCAATTTTCAGAATGACAAGTATTCCTGAATTATTTTTTTACAATGTACATTCTATTGCAGAAATAATTGTGATGATTTTTTTTTGTGTGAAATGTTCTTATATTGAATTAAATTAAACAATTGAATATTAATTGTTGTATAAAAAATGTCATAAAATAAGTACTAAAAATATCTTAGCCTTTCTAACTGATATGGGAAGAAAAGATATATTTTCTTCCATAATGATCATGATAATGAGTTTTGTGGCTAAAGATATTGAAGTCGAGTTGTGATTCAAATCCTGATTTGTCTACAAACCATGATGGAGAATAACAGGAGCTACTTCACATTAAATGGAACTGGGACAATAAGTTCTTATTTGATAATTTATAAAAGTTGACAAAAGAAGATACCAGCTGAATATGTTCACCATGGTGATTCAAAAGTTTGATGTCATAATCAACCTTGTGTTGCTCTAGAAAGTAAATAGCATTATTATATTAATAAAATGTATAATGTTTATTTTAATTCTGCTACTCGTAATGAAAGACAAATGGTCAAATTTTCTGGAGGGCATCATAGAATGTAAAAGTAGGCTCTATTGACCTTTGACATTCAGATAGAAAATATTATTGACTCTTTTTATCATGCTTATTTCATAATAACGAATGTACTCCTAAATATAGATGTTATAAAAAGTTAGTTTAAACAAGATTAATGGAAAGCAGATATAATTATTCTTTCCTTAATTTGCATTAAAATTTATTTTCTATGGTAAACTTCTAATTAAATATTTGCAGGTGTTGTAAATATCTATTGCAGTGCCTCTTAAACTTTTTTCCATGTAACTGGATTGAGTGGATGTTGTATTAAAATAGACTTATAACATTTAGACTAGATGTTGTAATAAATAGATATATAACTTTTGAAACCCTAGGAAGTTATTTTAAGAATTTTAAAAGATCAATTATAACTTTTGGAATTTGATGGATGATAAATTTATGTTAAATTATAAAATCATTTATTATATATATATATATATATATATATATATATTTGTATACATACATACACACACATAACTTACTGTTAAAATATTTGACTCTCAAATTTAACTACGTAACTTACAAATAACACTTTGAGGAATTTTGATAAGAAATTATTGAAAAGATTGAATAAAACTTATTAATTAAGATGGGTAATACCCGTCATTGGTGAAAAAAAATGCCAAAGAGGATATTTATTTTAAGAAATGAAAAAGCTGTACTAAATTTAAATATACGAGGGATGTTCCAAAAGTTAAGTTTTATCATTTGTTTTTTTGAAAAAGCTCATGGTACACCAGAGGAAACAAACAACTGCCATAGGAATCCACACCCTTTGCTGGCTTAATGACAGAAGTAACGTTAAGGGCAGAGGAATGACATATGCACATAGTGACAAAGAAAATAGTGTAGTGGCAAACCAGCATGCCTGAGATGTGACTGACAACGTGATTGGCAATCGAAGTGCATGCTGTTATTCTGTATGACAGGGAACATATGATTAGTCAATCATGAATGCATACAGATCATGTTTGGTGAAAAGGTCATGTTTTATCAAATGGCTGGACATTGGTGTTGCATGTTTGGTGAAGGAAAGCAGAGTGTTGAGGATAACGATTGAAAAAGTTCCTCCAAATCCACGAATGAAAACAACTCTGATAGAGTACAGAACATGGATAGGTGCATAAGGGTGTCAGACTTGGTATCCACATTGCATGTTAGTTTTGTTCAGGTCCATTCAAAACAATGCTGAAGTGAAGCAAGCTGTTCAAGAATTCCTTTCATCATAGGGTACCAAGTTTTATCTTAGTGGTTTCTTCAAACTGATTTCTCACTACAACAAATGTCTCAGTGTCAATTGCAACTATGTCGAAAAATAGTGCAAGTTGTACAGTTCATGAGGACATGGTTTATTTTTTACATGCAACAAATTTTCCTTGTGAAAAAAAATGTTGAAACTTACTTTCAGAGCATACCTCTCTTCAAAAGACAATGTTATGTTAAATGTAGCAATGATTCAGGCTAACACAGGGTAAAACCTAAACTGGTTTATAAATGTCTCAACCCTCTTGTGAAATGCAAAATCTAAAGAATAATAATTTACCTTTACACTGGACAAAAAATAAAGAAAAAGGGGGTGAGTGCAAATTTATTTAAATAGTAGTTAAATTATTTTATATTAAGTTGAGAAACTAGAACTTAAAGCTAAAAAGTCTCAATTTTAAAGTTCTACTTATATTGGATAATGAAATCTATCATTCAAATTCGATTAATTCCTCCAAATGCTCAAATAATTCTTTTTGCTCCCAAATATAACTTTTATACATAATTTTGAATTGCATTAACCTCATAAATTCATCCAACAAAAAATTAAATCTAATAGAGCTGGGTGAAAACAGATTGGGTGCAATAATGTAACTTGCTAAAGCTTTAAGAGGCGATGGCTTTGACAATATGTATGTCAAAGACATCCAAGAATTACTTGTAGAAGAAGAAAGTTTGACTGAAATTATATTTGGAATTTACTAAGTTAATTCAGTGGATGGTAGCTTAGATGAAAACAAAGAAATTAAGGATTTTACTTTAAAAAATGTTATAGAATGCTTAGGCGGACAGTTGGAGTTATATGCTGAAAGGAAGATTCTGCCATTGAAAGAAGAATTAAGTTCAAAAGAAAGTTCTGTAAATAGATATTTTTAAGAATTTCTCATCTAAAATCAAGCAATGTACAATAACAGGTTTTTTTTGTTTTGTTTTGTTTTTTGTACAGAAGGTAGCACTTAGAATTCAATATAATGTACAAGAAAGTTCAAAGGATAAGCATATCTTTGTCCAAAAGAAAATGCTCTGTTAATAGAGTTTAGTAGTGAAGACATTTAATGCATGTTAATTTATAATGTTTTTGATGAAAATTTCTTTAATAAATATGTTTTTCCTTATTATAAAAATATAATTTTTTTAAATGTGTTTGGACCCTAGCTCCATTTTGTTGCACTAGTTTATTTTTTATCATTTCGCTTTGGTTTTATGAACGTCACACTAGAAGCAACACGAGGGCTATTGGCAATGGTTATAATTTGACATTTTTTAGGAATGTAACATCCTTCTTTATACAGTGATTACCTATATATTGCTTTCAGATTTTATTTGATATGAACTCATTGACAAGTTTAAACTACTTATTTTGATTGTTTTTTTAATGCTGAATATTTTTTTGTTGGATTTTTTCCCCCATAATCTTTTGAAAACTTTTAGACGTAACATGTAGTATTGCAAAATATTTTATTCACACATGTTTCTGCCGATTTCTATGCAACTATTATTTAAAAAGTAAGAGAGCTGAAAAGAGATATAACTTGCTTTCAAGTCATATCTGTTATTTTAAGAAATTGCAAAATGTGACACAGTATAAATGTTAAACAGTCATTTGGTTGTAATGAAATTTATGTATCAAATGTATTATGTATTTTCATTTTCAGATTGCTGATTTCATTGCTAAAAATTATGTGAAGTATGTGAAAAAGGAGCCGATGATGAATATAGTAGATTGGAAGAAAGGCTATTGATTTAACTAATGAAACTGCATTAAAGTTAAATCTATTTCATCTTCAATGCATGCTAATTAATATATTTAAAATCATTGTAAAATTTTAAGCATGCTACTTTTTATTCTGTATAAAAATTAATATTTGTTATTTTTTAAACATTTTTATGTTGCATATGTTATAATTTTTTTTTTTAACAGGAACAAGAAATATAAATGTGAATGATGTAGATAAAAAGTTGATTGTTTTTTTATCTTTTTAAATCAATAACAACGAAGAAACACACATACACATTCTTCATTTAAAGAAAACATGTTTTTGAAGATAATCATGTTATACATGTTAAATATAAATATTTGCTTTTCAGTTATTTTATAACTTTTTAAGTTCAAAACTTACATGTAAACTGTAAGGGTTTTTTTTATTATTATTATTACATAATGAATTATTATAGGGTTGTTTTTGCAATGTAACTATATTTATATATAACTGTGCAATTTTCATAGAAATGTTCTGTATTTTAAGACTTTTTTACCTGTTGAACATTTGAAACATTTATAAAAAAATTATAAATCATTATTTCTTGGAAGTATTCCCAAAATCATTTTCATGAAGTACATTTTTAAATGTTCACATTTTATGAAATGTATTTCTTAAAAATATTATTAGGCTTTATTAGATTATTTAAGATAAGTTAGGGTTAAATTAAAATGTGTATAATAGCAAGTAAAATCTAAATATTTTTTAGTTACAATGGACACTGTATACATGGATATATAATTGACTCACAAAAATAAATGACAGTTTCAAGAATAAATTTGTTTATAATCCTTTTAATTTTCAAAAATTTTGTTGAGGGAAAAAAAAACTAGCTTCAGGAATATTTATTTATTCAGTTTCTACTCCAGAGATATACAGGCATTTCTAAAGTGGATAAAACAATTACTTCATTTTAAACATGAGTTCCAAAACTTCATATACAATTTAATTAGTACTTCTAAAATGGATATTGGATTCCTAACTACTACTCGATTCTATTGTTAACTTGTTTTAAGAAATGAACAAAATATTTTTATTATGTTTAAGAAATATGTTATTTTGATTATTGTAACTATTAAAACTGAATACCCTAATTTTAAATTTAATTTCATCTTGTGCACGATTAGAGATATCCAAAATGAAAGGTTTAATCATATATTTAAAATATTTTTAGTTTCGCTTCTAATATATTTCTGCTGAAATTAGTAAATCAGAAATTAATATGACGTGATGGAAATGCGTAGTCTTCCATTATAATGACTAACAATACCAATAATTGAATAAATATATGCACAGCACGCATTGTTATAAGTTACAAATGTTCTTTAAAAGCCAGAAGTTGCTCATATTTTTTACATGATTATATGGTATATAATCAATAAATTTGACACATTTTGCTCATGTATTTACTTCAATTTAAAAGTTTTGATGTTAAAGACAAGCTATAGCTTCATTTGGGAAATTTGGCTATCTTTCTTTCAATTCACTAGATATTTAATAGCTTATTTAACAAAAAATTCACTGTGCTAAATATATTTCAAAAACTCCAATTAAATAAATAAAAAAAAAACTTATTTATTTTGCATATTATAAATCATATTGTATAGTGGGAAGAACATAATCAAAATATTAATATTCTGTAATGAGCAATAAGGCATAATTGCATTTGATTCACACTATTCAATTATTATTATAGCAAATTCATTTGTAGAAAGAGCACAAATTTAAGTGCTGAATCCTTAGATTTTAAGCGTTGCTCTTTTCTCATTCTCGGAGCCAAATTATCCATTAAACTGAAGTTTATTCTATCCTACAGGTATTTTGGAACCTTTCTCACAAATAACATAATTTTGATTCTTATAGGCTCAGAAAGGCCGGGAACTTAAATTTCAGAGCACCACTTAAATAATTTTGAATAATAATAATTATTATTTGTATAATATTAAGTTTTCAAAAAACAGAATCAAAACTCATTTAATGTTTTATTCTAAAAGGTGCAGAAAAATAATTTAGTACCTGATACTAAAACAGCATCAATGAATGTGATGATATACATCAAGTAAATGAATGTTAAAATTATTGTCAATTTGTTATTTTCACGGATATTAAATAGATTATTCGTATAAATTTCTGATTTTCATGACCTGTGAATATTGTTCGCTAAATATTTTGATTTTTTATTGATTGACTGTTTATTAACGTCGCACTTAGAAGCAGAGTGCTATTGGTGACGGACCTCGTCTTTTTGAACCGTCAAGTGATGAGAACGACTGAGCTGTCGCTTCCCTCTTCAAAATTCCAAGCCACGCCAACGGGAGTACTTGGGATCTCGACCAGATTTAACGTGCATCAGTCTCGCTAACGCCTCGATTTTTAGTAGCATTAAAACTTGGAACGACGGAAAGTACGCCGACTGGGAGTTTGCTTCCATGACCATAAGACTACTGCAGCCTCCTAAAGATTCCGAAATAGTTGGCTGTATGATATAAAACACATGAATGTGTTTCTAATAATTTACATTACAATCATTTATATTAATTATTTCCGAAAATTATGCTTTATTTATTTATAAGAAAGAGAAAAAAAAAAACAGTTTGTCGATAATATAGAATAGATTTAGATTGGTTTTATTTAAACTCTCTGTAAAAGCTACTCGAGAGTAGGATATGGATGTCGTATTTCTGAAACACAGGTTGAGTGACAAGGATGATAATCATTTCCGAACCTCATTTCCTTCACTTCGGTATCATATTGCGCTAGGAGTTCGAGTTTCAATTCCATTTACTATGAAGCAGACAAAGTGTTTGATACGAAGGATTTTTGATGAAGTCGCATCTTGATTACTACTAAAATTGGGGGCCGCGGTAGCCTAGTGGTCAAGGTCGTGGATAGCGGCTGGCGGTTTTCGTTCAGTCGCGGGTTCGATCCTTGGCCACCAAAGACCCGCCGTGTAGCCGGGGCTGATGCACGTTAAATCTGTTCGGGGCCCAAAGTCCTCCCGTTGGCGTGGTGTGGATGTTAGGAGAGGGGGGGGTGCCAGCTCAGGTGTCGTCCTCGTCACTTGACCGTGGTTCAAAATTACGAGGTCCGTCGCCAATAGCCCTCGTGTTGCTTCTAGTGCGACGTTAATAAAAACTAAACTAAACTAAAACTACTACTAAAATTGACCGAATTTGCCTAGTGATCATATTGGCGAGCTCGTGGCCCCAATCATTGTTTCTCTTCCTCAAATCATGGGTTCTAGTCTAGATTAAGCTTCTGTTCAGCGGGGCTGCTTCACTTCAAATCCGACGAGGTTCCAAGTGTCGTCCTCGTCACTTGACCAATATTCAAAATTATTAGGTCCATCGCTTCTTTCTGCGATGTTAATAAAACAATCAATCAGTACTACTAAAATTAGATCATTAACTCGCTGGCACTCGTTAATGCTTATTCTCAGAATCTCTTAATATTCGTAAGTATCAAAGGTCAACAATTAGAAAGACTCACTCATAAAGGTAAAGGTGGAACAAAATAAGAGGAAAAAAAATCTGAATGACCTGTTAGACTAAAGTTCAATTGTATTTAATTTAACTGAGTGGGCAATGAGAAATAAAAATTTAAATTAGGGTGATTTTAGAGGCTGCGACTTTTTCGTAGAAGAATAGACAAATCTAAATTTATTATTTAGATTCGAAAATATTGTTTGTGCTTAATAATGGTGTTGCGTCATGATCAAACTCCATGAGAGGTAAGTTTCTCTGTTGGAGAGTGGCAACAGATGGAAGAGAGGGAAAAGCTGTAACAGTTGTGTTTTGGGAAAGATGATGGCGAAAAAGTGTGTTTAATGTTTGTACTGTGCTGTGCTGTTTTGATTTAAATATATGTTTTGATTTTTCCTACAATGTTGTCATCTATAAACAAAACTGCCTACATTCATTTTCACAGCAAAACCTAATAAGAACTACATTTCTGGCGCCCCCGGGTGGGCTGGTTTTGTTTTGGAGTTTGATAACGGTAAGAAAATTGAATTTCCATTTTGAAGTTATTGATATAATTTGACATTTATCATTGAATGTATGAACTAAGATAGTAAATATGGAAATTATTAAACGAAATAAAACAGCACAGCGTACTTCATTTACGAAATCCTACACTAAGTTAGAGAGTGTGTTGATTAATGAAAATCCTGACGCAGAAGAAATTGAAGCGTGTTTACATTTGTTTAAGCAAAAAACGGACTCATTAGAGTTGACACATAATAATTATTTAGATGCTTTAACAGATGAAACAGAATTCGAAACTGAATTTAATATTGTCGAAGAATATAGAGAAAAGGCTTTGAGAATCGAACTAAAGTCTAAACGAGTATTAGAGAATATTAGAAGCAAACAAAACTATAAAGAAAGTAGCAATTCTAACAATAATTCTCATTTGACTGTGTGCGAAAATCCGTATAAAACGATTTCCCCGCGACTTCCCGAAGTTGAACTGTATAAATTTGGCGGTGAATTACGATATTGGTTAACCTTCTGGAATCAGTTTAAAAACATACACGAAAATAAAAATTTAACTGATTGTGATAAATTTCATTACTTAATTCAGTCGACAAAAATTAAGTCAGAAGCTAGAGAGCTTGTTGAATCTTTTCCTATTACGAATGAAAACTATTTTTTGGCGATTGAAAGCTTAACTGAAAGATATGGACGAAAAGAACTATTAATTGATTTTTATGTACGAGAATTGTTAAGACTTGTTTTAAATAACGCTACTAAAAAGAAACAAGATTCTTTAAGCGGTTTGTATAATAAACTTTCTACTCAACTTCGAGCTCTAAGTAGTTTAGGTGTAACTACAGATCAGTGCGGCGTAATATTATATCCTTTAGTGGAAAGTTCATTACCGACCCATATATTGCGATCCTTTGAAAGACAAAGGAAAAATATTGACTCCGAACAGAGTATATCAACACTGGATGCTATAGTTTCGTTTCTGAAGAGCGAAGTGTAATCAGAAGAAAAAATAAAATTAAGTGGATCTGAAATACTTCCCTATGAACGCGAATGCAAGCACTTCAGAGAGCCAAAGTACGCTCCCCTCTGCTGCTGAATTATTCATTCAAGAATCAAAGGATACATGCGCGTTTTGTTTCAAGGTTCATGCAAATCGCTTTTGTAAAAGAGCTTTTTTCATCCCACTAGAGGAAAAGATCGCAATAATAAAAAAGAAAGGATTGTGCCGTGTCTGCTTGGCTAAGGGTCATCTTGCTTCTAGATGTCGATCTCAAATAACGTGTCAATTGTGTTCTAAAAGACATTTAAAGTTCATGTGCCCAAACATTGTATGTAATAAATCTGATTCATCCAAACAAGAGGTAAATGATAAAAATATTAATGAAAAAACAGTTGATTCTTTACATTCTCGGGCAACGAATGAAGTTATATTACAAACTCTTGTTCTGAATGTACATGGCACCAAGAAAGAGCGTAAAGCGAGAGCTATTATCGATACGGGATCGCAAAAATCATATATATTGAAATCTACTGCTGAAGATTTGGGTTTTAATTTGCAGAGGGAAGAGGAATTTCGCCATTCCTTATTTGGCGGAACGAAAACGAGGATGTATAAGCACAAGTGTTATAAAATTTACTTGAGTAGTCTTGATGGTAACTATATTTGTAAATTAGATGCTTTAGATCATGATGTCATTTGTAATGATATTTCTAGTGTAAAAAATGTTTCTTGGATACATGAATTGAAAACTAAAAATATATTATTAACCGATATTCAAGAAAACACAGGGCCCATTGAGGTACTTTTGGGTGCAGACGCTGCCGGTAAGTTAATTACTGGTCGACGAGAAGAGTTAGAGACAGGCTTAGTAGCATTAGAAACCAAGTTAGGTTGGACTTTGATGGGTAAAGTACCCCGATATACCGACGAAAAAGATACAAGTATGAATATCGTAACCATGTTATCTCAAGCAGATATTCCTGTTTCTTCACTGTGGGATCTGGAACTACTTGGTATACGGGATCCTATTGAGCAAAATTCAAGAGAGGAAACTGAAAAGGCTGTCATGTTTCACTTTCAAGAAACAATTCGGCAAAAGAGAGATGGGAGATACGAGATCCATATGCCTTGGAAAGTGGATCGTGCGTTTCTAACAGACAATTATGAGTTGTGCTTGAAAAGACTTGAATCTACTACCAGGAAGTTGGAAAAAATTGGTTTTAGAGAAAAGTATCATGAAGTCTTTAGAGAATGGTTAGAAGAAAGAGTTATTGAGGAAGTTCCTGGAACTGTATTACTTGTTGGTACTCATTACCTTCCACACCGACCCATCATCAAAGAAACATCCACAACCAAGATAAGACCGGTGTTTGATGCCTCTGCTAAGATCCACAACCATCCATCATTAAACGACTGTTTGGAGACTGGAAATAATTTAATTGAAACAATTCCTTCTATTTTGGTGAGATTTAGACTGAAACCAATTGGTGTAATTTCAGATATCAGAAAGGCTTTTTTACAAATATCCTTACATGAGAAAGATCGAGACTTCGTACAATTTCTTTGGTATGACAATGAGGGCAATATGCGAACTTTCCGGCATGCTCGAGTTGTTTTTGTCATCACCAGCAGTCCTTTTCTGTTAATGGCAGTTATTAATCATCATTTATCAAAAGAATCAATTAAAGAACGTTACTCTGAAGAATTTCTTAAAAAATTGATAGATAGTTTTTATGTCGATAATTGCTTAACTAGTGCACAAAATAATGCCGAACTAGAAACATTCATCGAATCTGCCACTAATGTAATGAAAGAAGGAATATTTGATCTCAGAGGCTGGGAAAGTTCTGCCGTTCCTGTATCTTCACAAAATGCAACAGCACAAGTATTAGGATTGATTTGGGACAGAAATTCAGATACCTTGGAAATAGGCTCAGAATCTTTGAAATTTGATGAAAAAGAAAAGATAACCAAAAGGAAAATACTTTCTTTGGTTAGTCGAATATTTGATCCCATAGGTTTCTTGGCACCTGTTATGATTCAGCCTAAGGTTTTGCTGCAATCCACTTGGAAAACCAAAGAATCATGGGATGATGAAGTGAACGATGAAATAAAGAAGACATTTTTAAAATGGGGAAAGCAACTGAAATACTTCAAAAATATAAAAATTCCAAGATGGTTAGGTGTGATGGAGGAATCCAACTTAAGTATCCATACTTTTGTCGATGCCAGTAAGACAGCTTATGCGGCATGCATTTTCTTAAGAAGTGAATTCAGTAGGGGCTCAGTGACTGTCCAATTACTTCAAGCCAGATCACGAATAGCTCCAATGAAGACCATTACAATTCCACGTCTCGAATTAATGGCCGCTGTCATTGGCGCTAGGCTTTTTAGTTCTATGAAGCAATCCCTGAAACTTCCCTACATCAAGACTTACTTTTGGACTGATTCTTGCACAGTTCTTACGTGGATAACTCGTCGAGAACAGTGGTCGGTATTCGTTACCAACAGAATAAGTGAGATAAGAAAATTGACATCTTCGGAAGATTGGCTCCATATTTCAACTGACCAGAATCCAGCAGACATTTTATCAAGAGGTTGTGGACCTAAACAACTTCAAAAATGCAAGTGGTGGCAAGGACCAGCCTGGTTACAGAATCCGAAAGAACAGTGGCCAAAGTCAGCTGTAAATATTGACGAAAAAGAAGTAGAAATAGAGAAACGAAAGTCAGTCATCTCTGCTAATAACACAGAGCTAGAGTCAATTTCATTACAGTTAGCCAGAAGATTTTCTAGATTTTCAAAGATGATTAGGGTTAGGGCTTGGGTACTGCGTTTTCAACCAAAGGCCAAAGACTTCAGAAAATATACGGAACTTGCAAATGAGGAACTGTTAAATGCACAAAAGATTATTTTTCGTGTAGTACAAAAAGAATGTTACTCTAATGAAGAATCACGAAAAAATTTGAGATGTCTTCAAGTATTTGAAGATGAAGAAGGAATTTTACTATAGAAATCTAGATTGATAAATAAAGAAGAATCGAAATATTTTATTTCTCCAATAATTCTACCATCAAAACACCTTGCAGTAAGAAGATTTATAGCCCAAGAACATGTTTCTAACAAACATGCTGGGACATTAACTCTTCTGACTATTTTGCGTGAAAGATTTTGGATAGTGAAAGGGAAAAGGACTATCCGGAGTGTTATCAAAGAATGCTTAACATGTAAAAGGCAAAGAGTGAAACATCTTGAAGTACCTTTTCCGCCTCTTCCAAAAGATCGAACAGAGTTAGCAGTAGTTTTTCAAGTATCGGGAGTAGACTTAGCTGTACCTCTGTTGACTAAATCTAAACAAAAGGTGTGGATAGTACTTTTTACTTGTGCCGTATTTAGAGCTGTCCATCTAGAACTAATACTTTCACTTAGTACAAATGACTTCATCCAAGCTATGCGTAGGTTTATTGCCAGAAGAGGACGAATTTCTGTGATGTACTCAGACAATGGTACTAATTTTACAGGACTAAATAAAGCTTTGAAACAATTAGATTAGACTACAATTGAAAGTGAATTCAAAGTGAAGGAAATTCGTTGGAAGTTTAATTCACCCTCCTCTCCATGGTGGGGAGGCTTCTGGGAACGCTTGATTGGAATTTTGAAAGATCTTTTAAGAAAAAATTTTGGGCGCTCCTGTTTATCTCTCGAGGAATTGCAGACCCTCATCTACGAGTGCGAATCTGTCATGAATAGAAGACCACTAACTTACATATCTGAGGAACAAGAACTGAAAACCTTGCCCCCATCTATGTTTCTTCAGGATATTCCATTGAATAATGTTTCCGATTTGGATCAAATTGAAAAGACTAATATTATTTTGAGATGGAGATATATTCAGAAAGTTCGTGAAAATCTAAAACATAGGTTAAAAATGGAGTACCTGGGTTTCCTTCATTCATCAGTTACTAAAAGAGAAAATAAAATAAATGTAGGTAGCATAGTGTTAATCGATACAGATGATAAAATAAAGGCTGCATTGGCTGCTATGAAGAGTATTGGAATTTTTTTCAGGAAAAGATGGAATCATCAGACTTGTTAAACATCGAACTGAAAAGCGAAACGTACTAAGACCAATCCAACGACTGTACCCTTTGGAATTGAAACCAAACTACGAGCAAGTCGTATCGGAAAACCGGAAGGGTCCGGAAGTGGTCACTGAATATCCCGAGCTCAATACTGACTCTAATAAAACTGTTCCTGTGACTAGTTCAGGACGAGAAATAAAACCAGTTAAAAGACTGGATTTATAAACTTCTAAACAAACTTTTGAACTTTCTATATTTGAATCCTAAAATATTGATTTAAATTTGCATTCCAATATTTTGAAATATTTGTATAGCTATTTGTATTTCTTTTTTTATCTCAAATTGTATGCATATATTATCTTTATGTTTATTGTTTTGAGTTTGTATCCCCAAACTCAAGGTGGGGAGAATGTTGCGTCATGATCAAACTCCATGAGAGGTAAGTTTCTCTGTTGGAGAGTGGCAACAGATGGAAGAGAGGGAAAAGCTGTAACGGTTGTGTTTTGGGAAAGATGATGGCGAAAAAGTGTGTTTAATGTTTGTACTGTGCTGTGCTGTTTTGATTTAAATATATGTTTTGATTTTTCCTACAATGTTGTCATCTATAAACAAAACTGCCTACATTCATTTTCACAGTAAAACCTAATAAGAACTACAAATGGTTTTCTAAGCTTGTAAAAACCTTTTCAGAAAGTTTTGTTATAAAAGTATCAATCGTTTCTATTTTAAGATCTTTATGAATCACCTTGTGTTTTTAGGTATGACCAAACTGGTATGATTAGGACCTTATATTATTTAGAGAAGAACATTTTTGTCAATTGTCAGCCTTAAAGCTCCTTTCAGGATCTATTTCAATGCAGTTTACGCTGACAATTTCTTAACAAACATGCACCATACAGCAAAACTATCGATTCTAATATTCAGAAATTACTAACGATTGAAATAAAATATCTTCTCACCCTTTGCATTAATTCTGATTTTTAAGAAAACCCCAAAATTTTATAACTTCAAATATTTCACATAGCAACAGCCATGCTAATTTGAATACGCATACGTTTTTGATAAACAATCTCAAATGTATGCACCTTGTATTTTTATCTTTTAAAATGAAACGAGAAAGGGTTAGTTTGTTTCATCCATGTATTTGCTTTGATTTGAAAGAGAGAGATTTGAGACCTGCAGCTCTTTCATCCATTGATGAAAAAGTCTAAAATTTTATCATAAGTCGAAACAGGAACTCATATTACAATTCCAATCGCTCTAAATCAGGTCTGGCCAACCCGCGTACAGCCAGGTGTTAACCTGGAGTCTGTCTTCAACAATCCTTGTATATTTGACGCAGATGCGTATTGTTCCAGACAGACTGACTTTTGATCGCAAATAATTTAGAGCCAGCATTATGTTGTAAAAGCAGGACAGTTTTTAAAATTGTATTTTCATGCAAGTATATTTAATTCAATAAAATGTAATTTCCCTTAATTTATAGCAGAATGTTTTTGATTTCTCTAATGAGGTTTGGCAGGATTAGTCGCTTCACACCACTCGAAGGGTGAAAGTGGAAGCAGTTTTTAACGTGAGAATTTGAATCGGCATCGAATTCATCACTTGAGCTCGCGCGCACACACACATATATAACAGGTCAATTGAAAAGTCCCCGACCTGACACATAGATAGCGCTACTAGAATTAAATCCATATAACCCTCAAAAGATGCGTGTATAAATTTGACAGCAGTCGAATCATTAGTTTGTGAATTATAAGCATTTTGAGTGAAGCAACTTTTGTTATTGTGAAAAAAATGGATAAAAAGGAATTTCGCGTGTTGATAAAATATTGCTTTTTGAAGGGAAAAAATACAGTTGAAGCAAAAACTTGGCTTGATGCCGAGCTTTCGGACACTGCCCCAGGAAAATCAACCATCAAGGATTGGTATGCTAAGTTTAGACGTGGTGAAATGAGCACCGAAGACGGTGGACTCCCAAAAGAGGTTGTTACCAACGAAAACATTAAAAAAAAATCCACAAAATGATTTTGAATGACCATACATTGAAATTGAATGAAATAGCAGACACTGTAAAGATATCAATTGAACGTGTACATCATATCATTCACGAATATTTGGGTATGAGAAAGCTCTGTGCAAAGTGGGTGCCGCGCGAGCTCCCTTTTGACCAAAAACAACGACGAGTTGATGATTCGGAGCAGTGTTTGAAGAGGATCAAGCGTAATAAACCCGAGTTTTTGCGTCGATATGTGACAATGGATGAAACATGGCTCCATCATTTCACTCCGAAGTCCAATCGACAGTCATCCGAGTGGACTGCACACGATGAACCCGCTCCAAAGCGTGGGAAAACGCAACAGTCGGCTGGCAAGGTTATGGCGTCTGTATTTTGGGATGCGCATGGAATAGTTTTCTTTGACTACCTTGAAAAAGGAAGGACAATCAACAGCGACTATTACATAGCGTTATTGGACCATTTGAAGAACGAAATCGCCGAAAAACGGCCGCATTTGAAGAAAAAGAAAGTGCTGCTTCACCAAGACAATGCACCGTGTCACTAGTCAGTGAAAACGATGGCAAAAATCCATGAATTGGGCTTCGAATTGCTTCCTCATCCACCGTATTCTCCAGATCTGGCCCCCAGCGACTATTTCCTGTTCTCAGATCTTAAAAGAATGCTCGCTGGGAAGAAATTTTCGTCGAATGAAGAGGTGATCGCCGAAACTGAGACATATTTTGAAGCAAAGGACAAATCGTACTACAAAAATGGTATCGAAAAGTTGGAGGGTCGCTATAATCAGTGTATCACTCTTGAAGGGAATTATGTTGAATAAAAAAAAACTAATTTTGCCAAAAAAATGTGTTTTACTATGGTAGGCCGGGGACTTTTCAATTGACCTGTTATAATGCGGCCCGCCGTAATAAAATGTGTTTCCAAAACGGTCCGCAAAGTCTTTCGGGTTGGACAGGCCTGTTCTATATCATAAATACTAGCGTCTCTTTTTGTAACACAAATAAGAATGAACACGGTAAAACGCTCATGCTTGCTGTTTGCCCACCAAAGCCACGCATATCTCCAAACTGGGTGTATTGTTTCTCGAAAAGTGTGCTGTATGGTTTAGAGAAACAGACTCTGGCTGTGTGTCGGATTTTTAGTGGCAGCAAGACTCAAACCTACGACTCGACAAAAACGGCAGGCTGCGACCGTGACCTTTGAGCTGTCGCGCCCATATTGAGGTAGAACTCTCAAGCAAATTTCATGAAATATTTCACTTTTGTTTTTTCGAGCTCTTCTTAGGTCACTCAAATGATGTTGCAATTCGAATTGATGGGGTTGCGAAAATTTAAATAAGATACAACCTCTGACAATAAAGTTCGGTGAATAGTCCTGTAACATTAACGTAGATGAAATATTAACAAAAGTTACCTTACTGTCCTTCGAAATAGTCACCTCCCATAACTATGCACCGCTGAGATCTGCTATACATGTCCTGGAAACTTTTCAAAAAGTCTTCTTTTGGGATTGAGTTCAAAAGTCTCGTCACGTTTCCTTGGATGTCAGGAATATCGTCAAATATCTTTCCTTTCAAAGCGAGTTTGAGTTGTGGGAATAGGAAGGAGTCTGAAGGATTGAGATCTGGCTAGTATAGTGGATGTTCAATTTGCACCACCCCCTTTTTCTGCCAGGAACGGTTTGACGATATTGGCTATGTGATGGCGAGCATTGTCGTGAACAAAAAAACCCTGAACCTTGTTGTGCTTACTGGGTCGTACCCTGCGTAAACGTTTCATGAAACGGGTCAAAATTTCAATGTACCTTGCAGCATTCATCGTCGTTCCCTCTGGTAGAAATTCCATGGGGATAATGCCTTAACTGACAAAAAGGTGATGAGCATCGTTTTGATGCGTAATTTTTCTGCTCTGACCTTTTTCCGATGTGGTGATGCAGGAGAACGCAGTTCCATACTTTGTCGTTTCGTTTCAAGGTCACACCTGAGACACCAGGATTCATCCTCAGTGACAATACAGTTCAAGAAATTTGGTGTTGCATCCGCTATTTCGACAAAATCCTGCGAAGCCTCTAAACGTGCCTGCTTCTCATCGTCAGTCAAATGATGTGGCACTAGACGACAACACGTTTTTCTCATCACCAAATTCTGGGTAACGATTTGTCGCACGGATTCACGGTTAATTTGTAGTTTATCAGCTATCATGCGCACAGTTAATCGACGATCTTTCGTGATTAATTTCCTCACATTCTCAATGTTTTCGTCACTAACGGAGGTTGCCTGTCTTCCGCTACAGGGGTTGTCAGAAACACTTTCCCTGCCTTCTCGAAAACGGGGGAACCACTCGTACATACACTTCATGGACAGTACTTGATCTTCATAAACACAAACCAGCATCGCATGAGTTTCTTTCGGTGTCTTGCCAAACTTAAAATAAAACTTTAAATTGATCTTTTGTTCCTTAATTTTTCTGTTCTCAATTAAGAACCAACGCACTAAACAAGCACTTTGTAAAATGCGTCTTACACGGAACACAAAAGACGCTCAACGGAACAAAGGTGGGGGCAGATGGTCAATACCTGCCATTACGCAAGAGCAATATTTTGTTTCGCCAGTGTTGCCAGATCGGCCGTTCTGACTTCATTATGAAACTAAAGAATATTTGGTAAAGAAAAAAAAGATAGTATATATGAATTTAAAGAAAAAATTTTTGGGTACCATTCCTTACAATTAATTTAATACATTGCATTTTCTTTTGAGCTCAATTATACATTCACAACGCAGGCAAAATAATTGTATAAATCATATTTATATCATATACATATTAATATAGCGGTGTCGCGTCGCAACTTCTGTACATTTCGAAATCTCAATATGACTGCAAATAATTATCGGCACCGCAGTGACTAGAGTTTGCGGTTTTTTTTTTTTTTTTTTTTTTTTTTGTGGCCTGTTCTTTTCGTTAGAACTGTGTACATCGGCAGAACATTATAGAGTAATTTACTGTTTTATTCCAATAAAATTGGTATTTCTTTAAATACTGTTATAAGAGGCAGTGATTTTTTTTAATAAGTAGATATATTTTTTTTACCCAAGGGTAATAAGAATTATGAGTAGTTCATTTTAATTAAACAAAATATTTCACTTAAAATTAAATTAACTGAAATATTTTATTTTACAATTTTTTAAAAATGAAATAGAAATTAAATACCTTTGTTATGTATGCTTATGGAGGAGGGGGCATTGCCAATGTTAACAGCAAAAGGAATAAAAAAGAACGATTCTGCCATGAAAATCAACTATTAAATTAAATATCAAAATAAGAACAAACGAAAAAATAGTTAGAGTAGACTGTAGTATTCTGTTCGGATATTAAAATAAAAACATACGATAAAATATTAAATTAGCTATATTTTAGCATTGTAAATATATTTTAAACAAATTAAATACAATTTTTTTTTATAATCTATACATAACATATAAGCGAAATACCACTGACTGACTCATCACGAGATCTCTAAGTCTGTTCAACCGATTGACTTGAAATTTAGCACAGTTACTCATTTTGCGATGTAGACGCTCACAAGAACGGATTTTACGGAAGTCTTATCCAAAATGTAATTTTCATCCGTTAATCTACTCTTATCCATCGGTTATGTAATTTTTTGCGACTTTATCGCCAAAAATGATATGACCGACGCCAAACGGAATATATTTTTTTATTGTTATACTGTGTATTGTCACCAATGAAGTTTACTAGGTGAGATTTGTGCGTGCGAAATGTAAAAATACCAAATAATTTTATATTGAAGAGCTGATGGAGGATTGGCAAGATTTTGGCGAAGAGGCTTTTCATGCGAAATTTTGTGCATGTCGAAAATAGGAAAAGTACATATTTAGCGATAGAAATAAATCTGTTTAGAATCCCGGGGTTGGTGAAAGTGTAGTATAGCTCCAAAACTTAGCGGGATTTTGAAAAATACTAAAACGGTGACTTCTTACGGAGTAGAACACACGCAAGACAATCTTCGTTTACTGGAGGACCTAGCAACATGCATGAACGAACTCAAGAGGCTATGACACACGTAAGACATTTTGAACGTCCCGACTTACACAACTTTTTTTTTAAG
>BMAW01014999.1:1462-83500 GCA_019974015.1 Nephila pilipes | reverse complement strand
AGTTTGCATCTTTGGCAATACTAAGTGTAACATGTATACGGTGGAATGAATTTTATCCATATTATTTATATATGGAGTGACTTTTTACTAAAATTTTTTATTTTTCTCATATATTTGAAAGTCATGGATACCATTATTACAGACAATCAATTACTTAAAATTTTAAATTTAGATTATCATTAACGTTTTAAAAATTGAAAATTTTCTTAATATTTTACGTATAGGTTCCAAAATTTTATATTATCGTCTGTCCAGCGAAGCGGGCGGGTATCAACTAGTATAACATAATATCAATCTTTTTAAACCTAACACCCTGTGTCCTTAGTTTTCTGTCCAAGCATTTTTTTTATACATTTTTCTTAAAACAACATGGTATTAAACCTTCTATACGTATTTCAATTTAATACTTACGTTGTTTTTACCACTATTTTTAGTACAATTATTTCTATACTATATTTAACTACTAAAAATGCATTGTGAAAATCCTCTATCGACCAATAGGAATGCCCCATCTCTTTTCCCTCTTAAGAACTTCACTTTTCAAACAACAGTATCCAACATCTATTAGACAGTCTAACAGCCACCAGGAGACACTAGTGTCTCCGGTTGTTTTTTCAAGATAATAACACTTCTACTCTCCCAATTTTACTCTTAAGTTCTTATCAACATCCAGGAAACAACATAGAAGAATGTAATTCCCATTTTCACCCAAAGGAACTTTTATTTTACAGGATTCGGGCTAGAATCTAGAAGAGCGCTCCGCTCTCTAGGCGTCCGCAGAATTCAATGTCAACATCATTCATTTTTTTGGGGTTAAAAAGAAATTAAATATTTTTTTTCTTTCCTTTCTTTTTCTTTCGTTCCTTTTGCTTTTTGCTTCGTGTTTCGGCAAAATTAATCTGTTTGTTCTCTTTTTAATGTTTAAATGAGTCAAGATGATATCACTTGTCCAGGCTAGTGTTTCAGAAATTCTGAGATTGATTGATTGAATTGCAGTAGTTTATTAGTCTATAATTCTGAAGCTCTTAGTAAAAGGATGGCTGAAAGCAGATATTTTAATATAAGTCATAATAAGTCAATGAAATAAATACATACTTTGAGTAGTGTATGTTAGTAATGATAATGTTTATATTAAAATAAAAAAAAAGTTGCAAAATTATAATAATTATTAATTATAATACTTTAAAATTATAATACTTAAGAAATATAGTACTTAATTATATTTTCAAGAAATAATTACATAAATTGTATAACTTCATGTAAAGTTTTTTGTATGATTATATTTTGTTTGGCAGCGAACTACGTCAAAAATAGGTCATTATTTTCTTCATATATGGTCATTAAGGGTGTTGTTTCTTAAACTCTTGCAACTGATGCACTTCTGAGCGAAATTTTGTAAAATTCGAAGAAAAAGAAAGTGAATTAATATGCGATGCAAAATGCATAATCAGAAAAATATTTTCCAAAGAATGTTCGCAGCAATGATAATGGGGCGCCGGCGAGTGAAAGATATTTAAACTTAGAAGAAATATAACTTTGTTTTGTGCTTATTTGAATTTGTGCGAAGAAAACGTCAAACATTTTTTTTTAAAAAAAATCCTGAAGGTCTGAGTTGCTGTGTAAATTATTTGACTGAAATATTCATAAAATAAAAATAAAAAAGGGGGGGGGGGTAGAAATTTAAATAAAGTATTGTTACTACATTTATATAAATATTTTTTAATCAATCTGATTCTCAGAATCGCAATAACAGAATATTTTCTTTTTTCGACTGGAAAGCCATTACAATGCTTTATCGCGTCTACATGTAAAAGAAGAAAGGTTCGAAATCTATTTGTAGACATTTGGCATATTCTACATTTGAGATTTTTTTTTTTTTAAATTCGTATTTCAAGCTTTCTCTTCAATCGAAAAACACACTTCGTTTTTCAGAAGGGAGCAAAACTTTTGAATCTTCGAAATGTGAAAAGTTTGGGAGGAGGGTGACTTCTTCGTTTTCCTTTTTATATATATATATATTCAGTTTCAAAATATTTCGGTCAAGTGCATTCAATGCCCGTCGATTACGTGATATTTCCAGTCCGTTGGAATAAAATAAAAAAACAGCATGCAGAAAAAAAGAAAGAAAATAGATAGGAGGTAACGGCGTAGTTTCTTCCTTTTCTAGAACAGCCACTCACTACACACCCCTCTTGTAAGAATGGACTCGCCGTATGCTTTCGAATATTACGCGTTAGGTTTCACAGGGTTCTCGCCACGCAAGCTTTACGTCAAGAATTTTCCATTTCTATATCTCCTATGTCTATGAACCGAGGCCTCCAAACTATTGAGAAAAGTACTGATGAAACGTAACCGAACTCTACATCCATTCCGATGAGCATGCTACTCACAGAATTTTTTAATCTTTTCCATCGGATTTACAGCATGCGTAAGGATTCGAATTAGAAAGGAATATTTATACTCATATCCTTCAGAAAGGACCGTGTGGTCTTCTTGGTGGAGAAGAGCAAAAAGGGGAATATACCATTCAGTTTAAAGTTCACGTTTCTAGATTCTTCCAACCAATAAATGTAAAGAAACCCAGATGTATATATACTTTAACTTCGTACTTCGTTTCACGTGAGTTGCCAAAATATTCCATCTGCAGTTCATCGATCTTCACTGATGATACTTCATCACTGAGCACAACTTTTTTCCTTGTGCAACTGTATTAAAAGCTTTCACATATAGGAATTGTAAGATTTTGAAAAATAGATGCTATCTTATCTTATATATGTTGACCTGATAAAATACTTGTATTTTGTGTTTTCATACTAAAACTTACGAAATATTAGTGAAAATCAAGCATTTAGCCTCTTAATTTTCATAACTATAATAGGCCACTCTTTTCATTGTGGTTACGTTTTACGAAAAATGTTTTTTATTCTTTAAGACAATAAATATTCGATTAACTTTTCGGTGCAGTAATTATACATGAGAAGCAAAGCCAATCAGAGTCTATCATGGTTATTCTTTCTTTTGCGCGTTTCATTTGATCTTGTACTTAAATTTTTAAGGATTACAGGAAATAAATGGCTTTTAAGAAATTATGACAAATTTGCGATAATATTGCTTTAAATTAGAATGTCTTTGAAACTATTCAAATAATTGAGTTTTAATGTACACATTTGTTGGCAAACAAGAATATTAAAAACTTAATAGGTTAATCGAATATCATATCATCATTACGTATACGAAAAAACTATGATATCCGAAATCGCGGATATCATAGTCTTTTCGTATATGTTCGCATCTATGATGTGTGGTATTATTTGTCAGAGAGATTATTCCCCTTTTGAGATTTTAGTCAATCACGGCTTTCTTTTAAATATGATGTTGTCTTTTTTGGTAAGGAGACAGCGAACAATTTGAGTTAGGAACGATTTGAAAAAGCTAAACATGGTGAGAGCAGTAATAGTACTAATTAGCATTATTTTGATCAGAAGTTATGTGCTTTTTGTTGCTGTTTAGTATAAAGATGGAAATAAAATCCGAAAGACAGAGAGAGAAGCAAAACTTTCATAGAGTAATGCAGACATCAATATTTCGTGATAATATGAAGCAATAAGGAAACGTATAACTTGCAATAAAACTACATCAGGAATTCAAGGAAAATATTGAAATTTGAGAAATTGCTGTTTAACGAAGTAAATGCTGAAAAAGATACTGCACGTTATCAGGTTTCAGTGTGACTCGTTTATAAGCGAAACATGGGAAACCACTTAACGAATTGATCAAGGATTGCAGCATCAGTAGAAATGTATCTAAAAATAGCTGATTGATTTAAAACCTATCATTTTGTCACTGTGGCTCAATAAGAAGATGAAATTACATAAAATAAACTAAACTAAACCATGTTTTACAAAAATAGACACAAAGGGTGGTTTTCTTTGACAAAGGATGTTTCAGAAAATGCTCAGATGTTACTATTTACTCATTGGACTCATAAAAATATTGAAGTGTTGGAAGTTTGAAGAAATATGTTTAAATTTATCTCTGCTGGAATTCCATAACAGTCTTCGACTCGCACAATTTGATCAGTTGCATATATTTTCTCGTAGCTATTATTCTGCATTGGAAAATACTTCACTATATGAAAAAGGATACTCTAAAATGACCAGCACAAAAGTATTTACAGATCAGAGCGAAATGATTTGAACTCGCTTCGGATCATTCCCGCAAGTTCCAAACTGGACTCAAAACTTCCTACACTTTTCATTGGAAATCGAAAGTGACATAAATCTCAATTATTATAATAATGTTGCTCAATTCCATTAAATGAATTACTTATGTATGTCGCTCATATAATTTTTTAGGATGAATCTCATATCATTGATTAAGGGTAGGACTTCGAATTACATCGATGTGTTTCTTATTTATTTGTATAATTTACTTATATTACAATTTTTACAATGTAATCTAAATAAACTGTTGCTTGACGGATTAGTGGCAATCGCGAGTTATAGTTTAGAGACCTCTGCAATAGATATTAAAGCTGTAACATATAACGCATTCAGCGCCTTTAACGGTGATTCAAGTCTCTATCGAAATTGTTTAAGTCAAAACTCGCCAGTTTGTACAAGGACATGAATAAAAATATATAAAAAGCACTTATAATTGTTAAAGGCGAAACTAGCTGTACAACCTTCGTATGTTAAATTCAGAATATAAATTGAAAAAACTTTTCGCATAATCCTGAATATTTCTTAACATGACAAGCGACGCGTACAACACGTTTTTTCTTTATAGTTAGACACTTTTTTAAACTATAACCTCTCATTTCTTGATTAATTATATGACCGAGATTAGAATAAAACGATTGGAAAAAGTAACAATTCAATAACAGAATAGAAGTTACTTCTTTCTCAACATATGACGTTTTCACTTTATAATTCTGATATTGTTTTTCACATCCCGCCTGTTAATGCAGCGCAATTGCTGCCCTCAAAACCAATTAAAGTGGACTGTATAGAACACACGATTTCAAATGATAATAAGCTTTATTTAGGGAACGACACTTTGGCGTCCCTTCTCTACTACTCTAACGGTTAGACAAAAAAAAAAACTTCCCCTACATCGAAATAAGCAAAAGATTTTTGAAGGGGCGATCGCAGCGCTGCTTCACACTAATTTCTAGGGGTGTAAACACCGCCTTTAATAGTCATATTTGAAACACTGCATAAGAAAGTAAAATTCCTTCCATATATTATTGACTACAAGATTACTCAAAAGAGATGTTAGACTCTCAATCTAGAAAAATTTAACAAACTTAATACATTATTTTTTTCCTGTTCCTTCCGAACTATTCAAATTTCTTAAGGGGAATATGAAACACTCATTTTAATTTACTCACTACTTGCTCTCACAGGAGCGAAAGAAGCATGTAAAAAATTTGAGTTAAAAGTACTTTCAACATCACATTTGTCAGAAAAAAGGAAATAAAACTAGGAAAACAAATACTCGCGTTTCATAATAATGAAATTTTTTTTAATATTTCATCCAAATAATGAATTAACAACTTTTGAAAAAACATGCAATGGAAAACTAACAAACAGAAAATTCATTTTAAAAGTCAATTAATCACGATGCAGTTCTCTTTCCTTATTCCACATGCCAGGATGAGTGCGAAAGACGAAAATTATAAATAATGGTGTTTTTGTGACTGTACTTCCTGGTATAATATTTAATGGAGATTATTCCCCTTTAATAAATTTCTAAAAAAAAAAAAAAAATACGATACCTATTGAAATAATCTATTTAACAATTGCAAAGGAATTTGAAATAATTGAAAAAGATCAATTGTTATTTTGATATTTTATTGACTACAAGATTTGAGAGAGGGAGCTAAATACGTACTTAACAAAATTTCACTTATAAACGTAATACATTAATTTTTCCTTTTTCATCATAACTATGATATTTTTTTCTAGGGAAATTTTAAACATAATCAAATATCTGTTAACTTATTTTCATAGAAATGTTAAGGTTTTGGAAAGGATTTAGAGATAAGAAAAAACACCCAGACCTATTTAACATATAATAACCTTTTATGATTATAAACAAATGTAGAGCCTGAGCCATAAGCTCTTAATTTCCATATCAGTGTATATTTTTAGCTTGAGATTGATTAAAAGTTATCATTTTTTACGTTCCAGTGAAATTTACGGAGAAAACAGGCGCAGTTCACTCCACTGTTGGAACTTTAAAAAACGTAGCCTACCTGAGGTGCGAAGGTGAGGTTGACATTCAGCCGACCAATGGAGTTGCTGCTTTTATGTGAATTTGTTTCATCAGTTGGTTTGGTTGAAAGGAGTGTTGTGATTGGTCGAAGAGATGTGAGGCTGTCGGTGTTTCGGAAGAGAAAAATTTTGGAGGGTGAGGTTATTTCATTAAGTTAAAAGAAATTAGTAAGTATTTAAATATACTTTTAAATACTTATTAAATGTAGATGTAGCATAGTGTAGATGATAAAAGTATAATATATTACAGCTCCTTTTTATGGGAAACTGTGGAATAACACAAAAACTTGAAACTTCAATTGAGCGCCATCTTGTAGTGAGTAGCAGAGCAAGACCACGTTCCGCTTCAAGATTGCATGCCTCGGATATCGTAGTCTTTTCGTATATGTTCGCATCGATGATGTGTGGTGTTATTTGTCAGAGAGATTATTCCCCTTTTGAGAATCTAGTCAATCACGGCGTTCTTTTCAAGATGATATTGTCTTTTTTTGGCAAGGAGACAGCGAATAATTGAAAATTTGAGTTAGAAACGATCTGACAAGCTAAATATAGAGCGGCCAGTAAAAGTATTAGTTAGCATTATTTTGATCAGAAGTTATGTGCTTTTTGTTGTATTTTTTGTATAAAGATGGAAATAAAATCCAAAAGACAGAGAGAGAAGTAAAACTTTCATAAAGTAATGAAGACATCAATATTTCGTGATAATATCAAGATATAAGGAAATGTATAAGTTGTGTGCAATGAAACATCAGGAAGACATTGAAATTTCAGAAATTGCTGTTAAACGAAGTAAATGATGAAAAGATGCTGCACATTTGCTAGTTTCGACGTGGCATATTTATTAGCATAACATAGGATACAATTTGGAGATTAATTAAGGATTCCATGATTGCAGTAACAGTAGAAATATACCTAGGTAAAGCTGATTTGTTTAAAACAAGTTTTCCAGTAAACACTGTGGCTGGAAGAAAAGATGATATTTCATAAAATGTATAAACTAAACCATGTCTAACAAAAATAGACACGCAGATTTCTTTGGCAAAAGGATGTTTCAGAGAATGCTCAGGAATAATGAGTAATAAATAATATTTATTCAATAGCTCGATAAAAATAATGAAGTTTTGGAAATTTGAAGAATATTTTAAACTGTCTTTTTTTGGGAGGGGGGAGGAATTCCATAACAGTCTTCGACTCGCACAATTTGATCACTTGCTTAAATTTTCTCGTAACTATTATTCTGCTTTTGGAAATACTTCGTAACATCAAGAACGAAAAAAAAAAAACACTAAAACGAGCAACACAAAAATATTTACAGAACCAAGTGAACTGATTTGAAGACTCTTCGGATCATTCCCATGAGTTCCAAATTCGACTCACAACTGTAAACACTTTCATTGGAAAACGACTACATAAATCTCATAAATTGTATTAATATTGATCAGTTCCATTTTAGGAATTACCTACGTATGTCGCGAATTGTAAGTTTTTAGAATGAATCTCGTATCATTAAGAGTATGATTTTGAACTGCGTTAATGTCTTCCTTAATTATTAACTTACACTGCACATTTTACTAATTAATCAAAATAAACGTGGGGCTGGGTGGATAGCTGACAATTGGGGGATGTATTTTGCAGACCTTTGCATTAGATATCAATGCTGTAACATATTACGCATCCAGCGCCTTAGACGGTGATTCAAGTCCCTAATGAAATAATTTTAGTTAAGACGCGCCAGTTTGATGGAAAACATTAGTAAAAGTATCAGAAAAGCCCTTATATTTGTTACAGGTGAATAAAGCACTAGAAATTTCGTATGTGCAATTCTGAATATAACTTGATTAAATATTTAAAAATAACAGAATTGAGGGTTTTTTTTAAGAAAAGGGACATGTGTAGTAAGTTTTTGATTTGTAATAAATTACTTTTATTAATTATAACTTTTCTTTTTGTTGGTTAATTTAATTTTATTGGTAAACCGAGATTAGAATATAAGCCGAAATAAGCCACGTGATTTAAAAAAAATATCAATTCAATATTAGAAAGGAATATGTTACTCCTGTAAAAGATGACGTTTCCTTCACTCTATTATTCTCATATTAGTAATCATAAACCACCTTTAATAGTTAATTTAAAACACCCTCTGGTAGGAAGTACAAAACTAAGAAATTGTTCTCCTCCCATCAGTCACATTTGCTATTGCTTCGTTATAAACAGCTGCAATGTACGCAATTCGAAAATAATGATAGCCTCCCATGTGCCTCATAATCAGTTTTACTATTAAATAATCATTCTTATAGCCCTGGTGTTGAGCCGATAAATCTGTCCTTATTTTTCTACCTCATTATATTGATAACTTTTAGCTATCTTAATAAAATTTTCAATGTACGATTTGATATTCACTATATAAGCGTTAAATGTTTTATTGTGATAAAAGTACTTCCTAAATCCCTCTCGATTTCTAATAGTTACGCATCCGCTTACTTTAAAAACTGTAACAGATGTGATGAATAATAAGATTGTAAAATGTTTTCCAATTTAAAAAAAAAAAATTGTAACTGTGGTTTACTGTGGTTGATTTCGTTTCCTGGAATTCGCAAAATGTATGGTAGTTTTAATTGTCTCACCCAAGATGAGTTTGATATGAAAGTGATAAGTTTCATCTTTTGGAGGTACAATGTAAAGACTAGACTGAGACTAGACTTACACGCGCAGTACAGTATACTGCCATTCTGCATTAACATTGAATTTTCGATAATCTACTTTACAAGAATAATGAAGTTTCGAATGATAGTGAAGAAGCACATTAGAGCTTATACATTTACCACTATATTATTATTTTTTGTTTACCTAAATAATTTTAGAAATAGCAATCAGAAAAATAATTCAACATTATCTCGGTATTATTTTAAAGACTCCGATAGAAATATGGCTGGAGTCGAAATCTGAAAAAAATTGATGTATGTAAATCTGTGGTATTACAGTTATATTGAGGTTGAATATTTATGTGAATTAATAACAATGCAAATTTTACAATGGATTATTTTCTGAAGAATGTCAGCAGCGAGGATTCGAACGAAAGTATTTAATTTCCTTGTTTTTGTTGACAGTTCCTCCCCAGTTTTTTTTTTCCTATTCTTAAAAAGAGTGACGTTTTAAAATTTGCTTTCCAAAAAATGTTATTGAAAGAAAAATTCGCTATTAGGAAAACAGTTGAAATACTGCACAAGAAAGTAACATTCCTTTCATATTTCATTGACTGCAAGAATACTCAAGAGAGGGCGCTAGACGCCCACCCTAGAAAAACTTAACAAAACATAATACATTATCTTTTTTCCTGTTCCCTTCGAACTATTGTAATTTATTAAACTCTCATTTTAATTTACGCACAACTTGTTTTTACAGGATTGAGAGAAATCTTTGTAGGAATTTGAGATTGAAACTTTTAACACCATGTTTCATAGGAAAAAAAATATTACCCGTTTGACTAAATAGTCGTGTTTGATAAATAAAATACAATTGAATTCGTGATTATTTCTGCGAAATAAATTCAAAAGTTTTGTAGTATTATTTTGTATACTTCTCTTAAATACATAAAAAATACTCCCGCCTTGCATATTGCAATCTTAAGAAATGAAGAATAATATTTATGGCTCTTTCTTACAGTTCAGCAGAAATTTGATTAATTATAAATATTGGTATGCAGTTTTTATTCACTTTTCGAATTAATGATAATTTGAGTCAAGCATTTGTGAATTGAAATTTGGGAACATAAAGATTAGTTAATTTATACAAGTCTTCGAAATGTCTCTTTAAGGAATGTACATTTTCTAGAGAAACAAATCTACTGGAATATTAATTCATTGCTTAAAAGGTCGTATCGACACAAACCATTTCGTTTAATACAATTTATAATTACGAAGAAAAAATGAAGTTTTATCATTATTTGATTTTAGATTTTACTTTTTGTGTAAAAAAGAGATCTTGACTTCTGATTAGCTGTTGGGTCTGTACTGAGGCGCCATCTGTGGGGACATTTTGTCGTTCTTTAATGTATGAGCAAAGGAAGCGTTTTCTCTAGTTTTAATACTACTAAAAGTAATTTGGTTTTTCTTTTAAATTTTATTTTTTTAATTTGCCTTAAACCACATGTCAAGCATCTGGGCTGGATGTGAAAATTTGTTGAACTAGCATTTGTAGCATTAAATTCTGAATGTCATATAGCTGAGTGTTTTTGCTTAAACAATTTTTCTCCGTTTCTTCCATCGGGGCAGGGTGATCATTAAGATGTGTCAGCATCATTAGCTTGATTAATTGAGTGCCTTCTTGGGCAAGCATTTTACTCGTGTATGATTTTTAAAAAGAAAACATCAATGAGAAATGCAATTTGAGATGAACCGTAGTGCTTATCTTTATACTACTAATAACAAATATGTAAAAAAGAGTGGTAGTTAGAGATTTAATAAATTTTTATTATAATTTAAATATTCTTTAATCTTTTCAATGATGGTATCTATCCGTCCGCCTTTAACAATCACTTTTAGTTAATATTTTGTGCACAGATTTAATTACGTTCAATGCATTTTTTGTTAGAAATTCCCGTGAATATTTTGTTGTACTGGAGGTCAGCATCTGGTAAAATTTTAAGTACTCTCCTGAAAGAAGATTACGAATATATTGATTGG
The DNA here is from genome assembly GCA_019974015.1 of Nephila pilipes. Lineage (NCBI taxonomy): Eukaryota > Metazoa > Arthropoda > Arachnida > Araneae > Nephilidae > Nephila > Nephila pilipes. The sequence continues at coordinate 72,540 of BMAW01014999.1, read as the reverse complement.
TTGAAAGAAATTCTTTAAGTTAAGTTGCTTTTGAAGTTTTCAGCATAGAAGGAGGAAGTAAACAAACATTTCAAAACCGTAGATCCTTTATCTAAAAAGTTACTTTCATTAGAATCATTATCTAGCATATTCAGTTTGTTTTTAGTCTCGGGGTGGCGTTGTTGCGACCGCAAATACATTTTTGTGCTGTTTTCTTTTTGCTTAATATCACAAAATCATTTTATCAATTGACGGAACCTATTCTATTTTCAGTTTTACTAATTAAGGCGGGACGAAAATCATGGGTGGGACAACAAAAGAGTCCTAAGTGAAATTCACGTAACAAATTTTTGAGACGTTCTTCATAATTATATGTGCACGAAGTTGAAAATATTCTTTACATGATTTTGGTCACTTGAAACTTTTTATTTTCTGTTCGGGTCGTTCGTTTCTGCTGATATTCGGCATTTCAGATCAGACAATTTTTTTAGATTGAGTGACGACATTAACCAAGGTCGTGGTGACAGGTGAGGAATTTTCAGAGACTGTACCTTTATCAACAATCAAGTATATAATTGGTTTTGAATCTGGCATATCGGTTTGTCATTACGTGTTCTCTCTCTTTCCATGAAGCACTTATCAAGATTTGAGGGAAATTGAAGCTATCCTTTGTGCACTTTTTGAAGATGGATGAATTCACTACTTCCCATTTATTTCCCATAGTGACCAGCTTGTATATACACAACTGATAAGTGGTCAGAGTGATTATATCAAATGACGCTGCTGATTGATGTAATCTGCAGCACCTTAAATTTTTAACTAATGCTAAAGTATTCGAGATACAAGCTTCTTTTCAATTTATTCTTACTAGGATTTCTCCTCAAAATCCGCAAACATAGTTATACATTTTTACCAGTATTTTCGGACATTTTGAATACCGTTATTGTAGAACAAAGCATATTAAATTCTATCTTCACCATATTGCGGGTTACTTCAATAAAGGCTTCCTGGGGAAAAAAAACCCACCATAAATAACTGACAATGATCAATTAGTAAGGAAAATAAATTTTTTGCAGACATATCTTGATTTATATATACGCATGTACACAATTTATATACTAAACTTATGCAACTTTTGAGATTGTGCCATAATTCTGAAAAAAAAAAAAAAAAAAAAAAAGAGTCGGATGACATGAAATTCGCTCTACAGAGGTATAATGTAGAACTTAAGGGTTGATGACAGCATTGCAGCCGAAACAGGAATTTTTACATACATTATAGAACAAAGCATAAAAATTCTTTGTTGACAGAATGGCGTTAGTGAAAAACATTGTCTGGCCATGAGGAAGAATAGCAACTTAAGTATCTTAGTAAAGTATACGACTCTCTTAATGTCGTAGTCACGTGACTCCGGTTGCTTATTCTCGATATCAAATTATCCAGCATTTCTTGAGGTGAGAGTTTCCACACCTTAAGAAACATCTGTTTCAGCTGTTCGAGTCTTCTCGATTCTATCTTACAGCCAAGCGTCTCCCCAGAAGGATCTCACTCATGTTCGAATGGATTTAAAACAGTGGATCTTGCTAGCCAATCGATTCGGCAGATATCCTCAGTTTCTAGAAATTCCTCAACAACAGAGGTCCTATATGTGCGTGCCAATGTCAACGCAGTATCGATTTCTAGTAAATGTGCCACTTGCGACGTCATAATCTTGTATTTACTTTTCATTTTTATCTTTGGGAATAAATATTAAAATGTATTCCATCGATGTCACGACTTCTGCTCAAGCGAATATTGATACTTTGATTTTCACCCCACAGTCAGCCTCTTCGGTGCCGGTGGACCAAGAGTACGATTGTAATATTAGTTTGAAGAGGTATGAATGTGTGCGCACTGTATAAGAATTTGTTTAGAATTTTTTTTAAAAAAAACTTAAATGGATGCCTTGTAATATTTCCCATTACTGTGCAGTTTAATTTTATTGGTAGCAAGCGCTTGAATATGATACTGAATGAGAAGCGAAGCTAATTTCCGTATGGAATGGAATGTGAGCTGCATTTTTCTCTGCGAATACTACTGATGTTTTAACCATCCCGGTAATTGTCTTAATGCTCCTTGCACTTGGATATTATTGTTTTGAAGAATGTGAGAGCAGCATTTGGAATTTCTTCTTTTGAAGAAAGTTTCTTCTGCCTTCGGATTCGATTGTTCTGAAAAAGGTATTTTTGTCATTGTTTTGGACGACCCAGTCTTGGAATCAGCAAATGGATAATTTTTTTTTTCAAAAGTAATAAATAATACCATTCTTGTTCAAATAGATAGCTTGACGATATTATTATTTATATTTTGTGTGAATTTGGTTGTAACGCTATGATATTTGATATTAATCAGTTTTACCCAGGTATTGCTATTATAATTTTGAGAAATGTCGTTATATATTTTATGTTTTCGTTTTCATTGTTATAACTTAATCGAGGGGAGACAAATTCTTATTTTGAGTCATTTTAGTATTTAAAATGAAAATTTTTATTCATACGCTATAGTTTTTTTTTTAATTGTATGAACCTGGTACAATGTCAACAAATAATTTACGTTAATACTGTATTTAAACGAAAAGTTTGTTCCATTCATATATATGTTAAAACTGTTTTTACGAAAATCAGATTCGTTCGGATAGATTCGTTTTGAGATATTAGATAATATTTGTGAATTATTTAGAAATTACATAAACAAAAAAACCTTGTATTCTAAGAATTTACTATATTCTGTGTTTGTGTGTATTTGTGAACAATTGGTATCGTGTTTGATTAAAAGAAATCACTTTCGTTTCGGTTTCCAAATGCAAATTTCTTTTTAATATTTTTATTGAATGTGTAGGGTTTCTTGATTTAATTCCAATTCTCTATGAATTTATACTTAAAGTAATAAGAATTGTATCCAATTTCGTTTCAAAATTAAATTTAAAAATATATTTAGATGATTAACATTAAGGCTCCCGTCTACCCGCCATTTTGATTTCATCAGCTTAATGTTAATCCTATGGAATTTCGACTTGAATTCTCACATCTTTACTGTTTCATCTATTTGAATGCAATAAAATGCATCTGAAAGAGCAAAAAATAATGAATGCTTCTGTGGAATTACTTTTTTCCTAAAAATTTTAAAAATATTTTTATTCTTATTTTAATTATTCGTTTTTGAGTTTTCCGGTCTTTAAAGAATATTTTCAAATATTTTTAAAAATCGGAGGAAAAAAGTAATTCCACAGAAGCATTCATTATTTTTTGCTCTTTCAGATGCACTTTATTGCATTCAAATAGATCAAATAGTAAAGATGTGAGAATTCAAGTCGAAATTCCATAGGATTAACATTAAGCTGATGAAATCAAAATGGCGGGTAGACGGGAGCCTTAAGAGACTTGTTTCTAAAATCCTAACGACTGAGGCTTTAATGAGCGAGATATTAATAAAATATAATTTCCCTGATGATTTCAAGACACAAAATAATTTACGTGAAAAAACCGCAGTAAAAAAATTTCTTTTTAAAAGTTAATTAATCATAATTCTGTTCATTTTCACAATTTTACGTGCGAGGACGAGAAATGTGAAAGTTAATACAAATTTTTTGATGGCCATACACGGCGGCATAATATTTCTTTTTTTTTTTTTTGTCAAGAATGAAATTCTAAATAAAATTTCTAGACGAATTTAACTTAACCTATTTATCAATTGAAAATAAATTTAAAATTTTACGGATTAAAATAAATTAGTGTTATTTTGAAATACTATTGACTAAGAACTCGAGAGAGAGGGTAAGAACTCTCACTGCAAAATCTTACAAATAAAGGTAATACATTAATTTTCTTCGTCCATCCTAACTGTGTCATTTTCTTTAGGGAAATTTTAAACTGAATCACATTTTCAGCTACTGGTTTAGGACTCCGAGATAAAAAAAAAAAAAAAAAAAAAAAATTCTTAACATCATGTTTGACTATTAAGAAAAAAATTTAGAATCCCTTGACTAATTTAAAGAATTTTTCGCCTTTTATAGTTATATTTAAATCCTTTTCAAGTACTTTTTTTCCACTGACAAGTGTCGAGGATATGTTATTGCATAAGAAATTGTTGGCTCGTTTGTTATGCGTTACGTATTACTATCATGCTGAACGCAGAATAGATGGGAGTATACTATAAAAGTCTTCCAAAGCCATCTTATAGGTTGACAGGTTTATACTGGAGCGCCTGAGCCATAGGCTAGAATGGCGGAATAATAGGAAAACGTCAATAAGGCTTGGTTATTTCAAGTAGTCAGCGCCATCTTGTAGTGAGCAGGAGAGCAAGAGCATGTTTCTCTTCAAGATAGCTTGTCTGGGAGATTTTAGTTTCCCCCTATATATTCGTATCGCTGATGTGTCAACAGTCAGAGATGAATCCTATAAAGAATCCAGTCAATCACAATGTTCTTTTAAAGGCTATATTGGCTCTTTTTCTGATAGGGAGACAACCAATAACTCGAAAATTTGAGTAAGGAACGATCTGAAAAGCTAAACACAGCACGATTAGTAACAGTTTTAATTAGCATTATTTTCATTTGGTTATGTGCTTATTGTGTGCATTTGTATAAATATGGAAAAGGAAAGGAAGAATTTTTCTGAAAAGTAATGAGGACATCAATATTTCGTGAAAATTAATCAGGCAATGTACAACTCGCAATGAACCGACATCAGTAATTTAGGAAGACATTGAAATTTGAGAAATTGTTGTTTAACGAAGTAAATGCTGAACAAGATGCTGCAAATTTTCAAATTTCAACGTGGCTCGTTTATTAGCGAAACATGAAGAACCATTTGGTGACGGCGCATTAAACAAGGATTACATAATTGCAGCTTCAGTAGAAATATATTCAGATGAAGCTATTTTACTTTCAAAATCATGTCAGTTGGTCGGCAAACAATGTGGCTCGAAGAGCAGATAATATTCCACAAAATATTTGTACTCAACTGTGTCTTATAAAATTCGACATGCAGAGTGGTTCTTTTTTTTTACTCCTGATGAATCAATAGTTATTTCAAAAAATGCAACTTCATTGGCTCGATAAAAATAATGAAGTTTTGGAAATTTGAAGAATTTCTTAAATTATCTATGGTGGAAGGAATTCCATAACAGTCTTCGACTCGCAGAATTTGATCAGATGCTTAAATTTTCTCGTAACTATTATTCCGCTTTTGGAAATACTTCACAACATCAAGAAGGATACTCTTAAAGGAGCAACACAAAAATATTTACAGATCCAAGTGAACTGATTCGAAGACTCTTCGTGGTGAAGGTTGTTTTCGAGCCCTATTTGGGCCTTTATCTGAATTGAACCTGGTTAAACATTTCCTATTACCCTTTTTCAATGGATGTTTGCACGAAATTTGGATCATTCCCACGAGCTCCAAACTTCACTCACAACTGCAAACACTTTTCATCGGAAAACGACAGCTACGTAAATGTCATAAATTATATTAATATTGATCCATTCTATTTTAAGAATTATCTATGTATATCGCTCATTGTAAGTTTTCAGGATAAATCTCATATCATTTATTAAGAGTAAGATTTTGAATTGTTTTACTGTTTTTAATTATTTGTATAATTGACATCGGCTTTTTTCCAGCCCAGAAATTCGTTTTGTTTACTGAGAAAATTTAATTTAGAGTAATTTGAAATAAAGATTCGGGATGAATGTCAAAGAAAAAAAAATGAATTAAAGTTTAAGCTTTACATTTAGAAAAATGATGGTGAAAATTGCTTTTTCGTTCAGTTTAGATGAAAAGTTGGTGTGGGGGAGAGCGGTTGACATTTCAGCCGACTAAGGGGGGTGCTACCTTTCTTGAGCGTTGGTTTGGAAAAGTCAGACCCGTTTAGAGTGTGGATATTAGTTCAGTAACCCGAGCTTTACCTGCTGTTCCTCCTTCCTCTCCCCGCTTCTCCCTTCCTCTGCGCATCTTTTCTTTCCTTTTCTAACTCAGTCATTGTCCACCTCATCCCTTTTTTACGTCCTGTTCCCGTTATGACATTATATGCGAAGCAGAAGCGGCTGTTTAGCCGCTGGTTCTTCATCCAACGTAGAGTACTCGATATCACGTATCCTGCACCTTCAACGGTGATTCAAGTCTCTATCGAAGTGATTTATGTCCAGATTCGCCAGTTTGAGCGAAAACATGAATAAAAATATAAAAAATGTACTTATATTACTTAAATGTGCATCCAGCTGTACAAACTTCGTAAGTGCAATTCAGAATATAACTTGAATAAATATTTCGGATGTTTACCGAATTTTTTTTTTACATGACCAGCGACATGTGTAATACATTTTTGATTTTTAATTAGTTCTTTTAAAAAATATAACTTTTCTTTTATTGAATCATCGCATGACCGAAATTGGAGAGTGCCGAAATGAGGCACGTGCTTTTTTTTAAAAAAATAATTCAACATTAGAAATGAGTATATTACTCCTGTAAAAGGTGACGTTTCCTTCTCTCCATTATTCTCATATTAGTAATCACAAACCACCTTTAATAGTTAATTTAAATCACCCTCTGGTAGGAAGTACAAAACTAAGAAATTGTTTTCCTCCCATCAGTCACACTTGCTATTCCTTTTTAATTTCTGTTATAAACAGCTGCAATGTACGCAATTCGAAAATAATGATAGCCTCCCATGTGACTCATAATCAGTTTTACTATTAAATAATCATTCTTATAGTCCTGGTGTTGAGCCGATAAATCTGTCCTTATTTTTCTACCTCATTATATTGATAACTTTTAGTTATCTTAATAAAATTTTCAATGTGCGATTTGATATTCATTGTAAAGCGTTAAATGTTTTATTGTGATAAAAGTACTTCCTAAATCCCTCTCGATTTCTAATAGTTACGCATCCGCTTACTTTAAAAACTGTAACAGATGTGATGAATAATAAGATTGTAAAATGTTTTCCAATTTAAAAAAAAAAAATTGTAACTGTGGTTTACTGTGGTTGATTTCGTTTAACGCAATTCGCAAAATGTATGGTAGTTTTAATTGTCTCACCCAAGATGAGTTTGATATGAAAGTGATAAGTTTCATCTTTTGGAGGTACATTGTAAAGAGTAGACTAAGACTAGACTTACACGTGCAGTACAGTATACTGCCATTCTGCATTAACATTGAATTTTCGAAAATCTACTTTACAAGAATAATGAACTTTCGAATGATAGTGAAGAAGCACTTTAGAACTTATACATTTACCACTATATTATTATTTCTTGTTTACTTAAATTGTTTTAGAAATCGCTGAACTGTTGTATTAGTTGAATTTTTCAATAATAAATAGAGTCTCCTGTCGAGTTATGGCTGGAGTCGAAATCTGAAAAAAACTGATGTATGTAAATCTGTGGTATTACAGTTATTTTGAGGTTGAATATTCATGTGAAATAATAACAATGCAAATTTTACAATGAGTTATTTTCCGAAGAATGTCAGCAGCGAGGATTCGAACGAAAGTATTTAATTTCCTTGATTTTGTTGACAGTTCCTCCCCTGTATTTTTTCTTACTCCTAAAAAGAGTGACGTTTTAAAATACAAATGAAATACTGCACAAGAAAGTAACATTCCTTTCATATTTCATTGACTACAAGAATACTCAAGAGAGGGCGCTAGACGGCCACTCTAGGAAAACTTAACAAACATAATACATTATCTTTTTTTCTGTTCCCTTCGAACTATTGTAATTTATTAAACACTCATTTTAATTTACGCACTACTTGTTCTTACAGGATTGAGAGAAATCTTAACAGGAATTTGAGATTGAAACTTTTAACACTATGTTTCATAGGAAAAAAAAAAAATTACCCGTTTGACTAAATAGTCGTGTTTAATAAAGAAAATACAATTGAATTCGTGATTATTTCTGTTCAGCAGAAATTTGGCTCTTTTTTACAGTTCAGCAGAAATTTGATTAATTATAAATATTGGTATGCAGTTTCTATTCACTTTTCGAATTAATGATAATTTGAGTCAAGCATTTTTGAATTGAAATTTGGGAACATAAAGATTAGTTAATTTATACAAGTCTTCGAAATGTCTCTTTAAGCAATGTACATTTTCTAGAGATACAACTCTACTGGAATATTTATTAATTGCTTAAAAGGTCGTATCGACACAAAGCATTTCGTTTAATATAATTTATAATTACGAAGAAAAAATGAAGTTTTATCATTATTTGATTTTAGATTTTACTTTTTCTGTAAAATAGAGATCTTGACTTCTGATTAGCTGTTGGGTCTGTACTGAGGCTCCATCTGTGGGGACATTTTGTCGTTCTTTAATGTATGAGCAAGGGAAGCGTTTTCTCTAGTTTTCATACTACTAAAAGTAATTTGGTTTTTCTTTTTATTTTGTCTTGACGATTTGGGAAATGGAAAGTCCTTGGTGCGAGGCGACGTGCTCATAATTGCTGTAATTTATGCAGAGCGAATTCTCTATTTTTTTTCTTTTTATGTTCGACTTTTTTAAATTTGCCTTAAACCATATTTCAAGCATATGGGTTGGAGGGGACAGTTTGCTGTACTAATAAGTCTTGCACCTTTTTTTTACAGGTCTCAACTTTGATAGTCATTTTGGAAATTTAAAAATGTTTTATTGGTTTCTTCAATGCAGCACAGGGTGATTATGAAGAAGGGTAAAAAGTTGTTTCTTTTTCATATTTGTGTGAATTGTACAAATTTAATAGACTGCTATACTACTTTAAAAATTCAATTCTAAAAATTCTTTTTAGTGATGGAATATATCAGTGGGTTTTTAACAATCACTTTAATTGATATTTCGTGCAGAGATTTAATTGCGCTAGATTCATAATTTGTTATTTTTAACAATCCTTTAATAATTTAATATTTTGCACTATGCGTAATACTCCAAAAGGTTACATTAAACAACTTAAAGAATTTCTCTGAGCTAATCCATATCTCCCTATTCTTCTTTCAAGAGAGTACATCAAATATTACACAGGGGCTGACTTCCAGTGCAACAAAATAGTAATTTCTGGGTGGTGTTGTAGCTACAATAACTATATTTTTGTGCATTTTTCATTTTTGCTGAGTAGAACAAAATTATTTTCTCTATCGACAAAATCTTTTCTTTTTTCAGTTTTACTAATTAAGGTGGGAGGAAAAATCATGGGTGTGGCAACCACAAAGATTCCTGAGGGTGGTAGGGAATCAAATTCCTTTACCAAATTTTTGAGACGTTCTTATGCACGTTCACGAAGTTTAAAACATTCTTTGCGTGATTCTGGTCTCTGGAAGTGTCAAGACCGGGTTTTTTTTTTAAGATCGTGCGTCCTTGTTGATATTTGGTAATTTAGTTCAGAGAGCCTTTTGTAGTTAGATTGATTGCCGATATCAACCAAGGGCGTGGCTACAGGTGAGGAATTTTCAGAGACTGCATCCTTATCAATCATCAGGTATAAAATTGGTTCTGAATCTGGCATTTGGGTTTGTCAGAATGTGTTCTCCCTCGCAAGAAAGCACTAATCCAGATCCGGATGGAGTTGAATATATCCTTTGTGTTCATGTTGCAGGGGGATGAATTTTCTTCTTCATATTTGATTTCCCCTGCTTGATCAGTTCGTTTGTCCACAACCGCCGCCTCTCACACAGAGTGGTCAGAGTGCATGGACCATAAAGTGCTACAGATTGATGTCACCTACAGTCCCATAAAATTTTAACTATTACTAAAATCATTGAGATAGAAACTTGATCGCTTGATCTTTGGACATCGCTCCATAATCACCATCCAGAGTTATATATTTCTCCCTGCGTTTCTGAACATTTGGATGGTTGTCATCGTAGAACTCAGCAGATGGAGTTCTATCTTCTCCATATTGCGGGTACTTCAATCTTCAATGACCATAAATACCTGATGATGATAAACTAGTATGCGAAATAAATTTTATATAGACTTTTACGATATTTCTGTGTACAAGGTGCGGCTAAAGGAACCGGATTCGTGCATTTTTTTTTTTATTCTTCCGAATTTTAACAATTCCCTCTAACCTCTCCGAGATCCCTATACTGTACTCTGTGAATTTTTCAGCAGTCAAAGAAGTGTTTAAGTCATTTTCAGAAAGCGTGTTCATAGTCTGCCTCGCTTTGTATTTACATCGTAAACAGTCACAAATCTCTTCTTTTTTCGCGCTAAATTCAAATTAGAGAATAATAATAATAATAATAATAATAATAATAATAAAAAAGACAAGGGGGGAGTTTAGGTGAATAGAGCTAATTTTGTAATATGTGGATGTCACACTTGACCAAAAATGCCTTGACAGACAATGCAGTAAAGAGTGTTGCGTTGTCACGAGGAAGAATACTTAGCTATACAAATATACACATACACTCATGTCCACAAATTAAAGATATTGGCAAATAAAAGTACCGAAAACAAAACAAACGTGACTTATTCATAAAACCTATTTATCAAAAAAAAAAAAAAAAAAAGAAAAAAAAGAGGGCGTTTGTATGACACCATTCATAAAAACTACGATTTGTGCTCCCCGAAGCAATTAAAAAATATATCTTCCTTAAAAACTCTTACCATTACATTGTCTGTATGATGGTTTATACTTTGTATGTCTCCCAGATGATGAAATATAGTCCGTACAACTCCTAGGCACGCTGAGTAACTAATTACCGAGCTAATCTTGGAGAAGATTACTCTACTCAGCAATCAATGCTCTCCAAAGTTCCGGTACGCATGTAGGAGGCGGTTGACGCGTTGTAACTCGTCGGCCAAGCATATTACACATATTCTCTATTGGATTCAAGTCAGATGAGAATGCTGATTATTCCATATTGGTGATATTCTCTGATTGAAGGCACTCGTTTATGATATTTGCAAGGTGAGGACGGGCGTTGTCATCCATAAAAGCACATTCTGCGCCCATGGCACCTCTAAATAAACGTACATGCTGTCCGAGAATGATGTCCCAATAAATTTGGCCAGTCACAGTTCTGATTTGAATACGTAGACCAGTATAATTCCACCCCAAACGAGCAATCCTACACCACCATAACGGTCTCGTTCAGTGATGTTGGTAGCTTGTCTTGGTGGTAGCGGGTACCTGACATTATCCATATGAAAGTTCGACGTATATCAAACTACAAACTAAACCTGGACTCATCGGAAAACACCACACAAGCCCACTATGACGATGTCCACATTACATCTTCTCTACTCCAGGCAAACAGCTGGTGACAGTGAGTTGTAATGAACGGAACACATCTGACAGGCCTGTGAGCACATAGATCAATATGTCTCAAACGTCTATACACGATTTGCCTTGAAACTGTCGTGACCGTGGTTGAAGATTGCTGACGAGGAAGGTCTAATGCTGCTCTCCGTCTGCTTCTTTTTGCAGTTAGAGCCAAATAACGGTCGTCATTCGGCGTTATAACTCGGGTGGTGGTGGTGGGAGGGTGACCTATACTATAACGTCTATTGATATTTCCCTCATTTTAGAATCGTTGCCAAAACCTAGAGATGACACTTTGGGTAATTTCAAGTTCCTGTGTCATAACTATACGGTTGTAGCACTGAGTGGCTTACAGAACGCTTGCGAACAATTTTACTTCTTTGTTACCATTCCTGATATACATCTCTCTTACTCTCTCGTCCTTGTGACCTACTAATAGTGTCATCTGATGGCTTTCTGTAATTTGCATGTTATTGTTGAAAATGTGGGCAATAATTCTACAGGTGAAATGTTTACTTTTAGAGTTCGATTATCGTGTGATTCTGAATTATCCTTAATGTATGGACATGAGTATATATATATATATATATATATATATATATATATATATAAAGTATTTTAAAAGTATTTCACTTAAAAATCAAAACAACTATGAGAAAAACTAAACGTTAAGGAAAATATCCAATTAAACAAATACATGTGAAAATCAAACTAAACTTCACTTGAATAATTAAACAATCTAAAATATAAGAAGAAAAATATTCATAACAAACTATTTCACTTATGCCATCCCCGTTTGGCGTCGGTTGCAACCACCCGTATGAAAAAAAGTGCAAGTAATGCAAAATAAGATCCTGAGAATTATGACAAATTTCCCCTGGTACATTAGAAACTCTGTTATTCATAACGACTTAAATATTGATTCCATTGAAGACTGCATCACCAAGCTGTCGCGAAATGTTTTTACCTCCATCTTAAATCAGAATAATGAAATTATCAGAGCACAAACTATTTTTACCAATCCTCATTCAAAATTCAATTTCGACTACAAGACAACCAAATGGTCTTTTCCCTTAAAAACCTTCATAGTGATTCTCATTATTTGTCTTATAATACTTCACTTCTCGTCAGGATTATATCATCTCCATTTGTATTTCATATTGGTTTCATCTAACTCACATTGTGTTGATACTGAATGGTATCACGGGTACTCCTTTGATTTATTTTTCTGCATTCATTAATTTCAACTACTTCATCTCGCCGAAGGGCGCCATCTGCTGAACTTTTCCTTCACCACTTTTCCCTACATTCTAAGCAAAAGCGACGCTCGTCAACCCTCTTATGTATGATGAACAAACTATTTAAGAATCAATTAATTTAAAGCAAAGCAAAGTAATAAAAAAAACCACGGAATAATGTAATTAATTAATATTGTTTAGTAACAAAATTCAAAAACATGGATATCATGTAATTAATATTGTTTCATACTCGACAATTGGTTGGGCTAAACTGCATTTTCACCAATTAAATGTAATTCATATTTGAAAAAACTGTGTTAACATCAAGTGTCCTCCACTACAAGTTTAGAAAAATGTATTTGAACTTGAGTGGATGAATAAAAAGTATTTTAATAACGATCGAAAATTTGAACAAGATATATAGGGAGAGAGTAAGTTCATAGTAGGAATTTAAAAATTACATAAATAAAACAATTATAAACAGAGTTAACTATTCACAAGTTCTTATCAATACGCCATCTTCTTTACAACCATGAATGATTTCACCCCCAAAGTACGAATTCTGATTGAATGATTTAAAGGAAATCAACAAAAATGATTTACTTAAATATACTTCCTCTAGTAATAATTCTCACATTATCCATTCTAAGCATTCACTTCGATGATGTCACACCAGCGCCTTCCATATGGAGTGAGACATTTGGGACATTATAAAATAACGTAAGGTCGTGTATAATAAGAAAAGTTCGAATTCTTATCATTCGCAATTGCTTGCGGAAATGGTTAAGTTAACATTTCTCAAGAACATAATATGAGAAAGGTTAAAAATCTCAAAATAACTGGGTTCTCCACTAAGTAGTATCCTCCCTTTAATAATTTTTAATGCTTGGCCAAGAAAATAACTCCAGAGCCATATTGTTATGAAATTGAAGAAATGCTTAGAAAATTTCCCAAGCGGACACTACAAGACCTGAACCAGTTCTTCTCTGTGATAATGCACAATCTCATGTGGTATATGAAAGTTTTGCGAATTAAGCTACAAATCCTGTATCGCTTTCGCTATTCACCTGATCTTTCATCAACGGGTTACCATTGATTTGGTGGTTTTGAGCGAGTGAGTGAAAGTAGAGGTTTATGGTGCAAGAGCCAAATCTGATTATTCTGTTCCAAACCCTTCTGCTATGACGTACTAATCCCAGGTTTAATGAAATTTCTAGGAAGCGAGATAGATCACACAGCTTTAGTAAAATTATTTTTTCTTTACAATTTTAATCGCAAGTTATAACAAGGCGTTTTCGTCTTTTCACCTATAGCTATCAGATGCTTTATAATCTCGACGTCGGGTAAGCTCTTTTCGCCTGATCTCATAACGTCCGCCAGAATAGACCAATAAGAGTTCGCTTTTCTCTTTCCCCCTCCTTCTTCGCTGGTCTCTCTTTTCACCTTCCAATCCGTCTTTTTTAAACCTTCTGGGCAGGACTGATTCATGTCCCTTCAATTCATTTCTGTTCCTGATCGGCGAGATCATGAATTTGCACACGGTATCTTCGTACTCTGTCCCAAACACCATTCGTCCTTTTAGGACAAGGCCTAGTCTGACTCACGCCCATTTTGGTGTCTCATGTCGAAAGTCATAAGGAAGGTCCACAAATCGACTTTTCGCTCCAACGCATGGTGCACAATTCTTGTCATTTCTCATCAATAATGGACCATCCTTTCCATACATGTGTAGCAGGAACGGAACAAATGAATGGACCATTGCAGTTGACTACAGGAGTGGCCTATCTATTACCCACTTTGGAGGAAGAAGCCTTTTTTAATTTAGTTTTAATTCAGTTCTTATTAACACGCACTAGAAGCAACTCGTCATTTTGAACCTCGGTCAAGTGACGAGGACGACACCTGAACAGGCAACCCCTTTCTCCTAGCTTCCACACCACGCCAACGGGAGGACTTTGGGCCCCTACAGATTTAACGGGCATCAGCCCCGGTTACACGGTGGGTCTTTAGCGGCCAATTATCGAACCCTAGACTGAATGAAAACCGCTGGCCACAAATCCGAAATCATGACAACTAGGCTACCGCGGCCACAAGAAGCCTTTTAGAGCGTCTTTTCGCTTAGGGAACCAGGAAACAAACAAACAAACAAACAAAAAAGAGAAGCAGATAGCTGGTCGTCTATGAAGCTACGTTACACGGCTACAAACCCTGCGTAACTTTGATCTAGACGTTGAAAAAATGAAACAAAAAGGGAAAATTCTTTAATAAGAAAAATGACCGAAAATAGAAGGGGGAAATTGGATGAATGCAACCTGACTCAGATAAGAAAGTTGTATATATATATATTAGGTCAACCCATTGGCGATGTGAAATAAAATATTACATTTTTTATACATTCAACGATAATTACTGTACAATATATTTTCCGTCATTCCTAGGATTGGTTTATAAACATCCCAGATGGGGCCTCGTGAATTAAATGAGAATTTTGCATAATCGAATCGTCATATGCACATCTCTAATTGTTCGGAATGAAAACAAACTCATTTTAGGCCGGAGGCAATGCAAAATGGAATATTTTCGAACACATCGTGAGGAAAAGAGCATACTTGCTTTAAGGACTATCTGTCCCTTCCACTTTTAAATCGAGATAGAGACTGAATAAGAGAACGCTGTCCATAAGGTGGTACATTCAATACATTTCGAGCTTTTGAAACCTTACAAAAGGCTCCATTCGGAGAGTCAGCAAATGCAGGATTGAAACGAAGCACGGAAGAAAAGAGGTCGGCGATGTTCAGTAGGAAGCCTTTCATACTGCATCATGATGAGGCCGAACCACATGTCGATTTGACGAATCATCAATGAAGCTCAGAGCCAGGTTGGGAATTTCTGTCGCATCCACCATATTCCTCAGACCTTGCACTCTTTACTTTTCACTTGCTTATCTCTCAAAATTCAAAATTGAAGCTTGAGTTCGTCTCTAAAGGGCATTTTTCATAAATGGTATTTATAAGTTACCATCATGCTGGCAAGCGTTCATAAGCAACGATGGAGAATATATTGTACAATAAATATTATTAAATGTGTGAAAAATGTATTATTTTCTTTCACTTCACAAACGGATAGAGTTTTCCGGTAGACCTTAATATATGTTTTGGAATATTTTTTAAAGAATAGAAAACTTACAAATGAATAATTAAAATAGGGGTAAAAATAAATCGAAGTAAAAAAAATAATTTCGCAGAAGCTTTCATAATTTCTTGCTCCTTCGGATGCACTTTATTGCATTCAAATAGATCAAATAGTAAAGATGTGAGAAAGGTATTCGAAATTCCATAGGATTAACATTAAGTTCACGAAATCAAAATGGCCGGTTGATAGAAGCCTTAAGGATTTACGATACCCCTCCTGCATTATTTCTTTGAAAAGAATAAAAAGACATATATCTCTTAGAAAATATTATTCCCTAGAATTGGGTTGTCAACATTATTTGTGGGGCAATAAAAGATTTAAGAATTGGCTAAGGGACATGGTCCAACTTTTGATAAAAAATCATTAATTTCAATTTTAATTATTGTAACAAGTAAACAAAAAACACTGCATATCTAAAAATAAATCTGGATATGTATGCAACGCTAAAAATCAAAATTGGTATGACATGCATAAAATAACACAAAAGCTACTTAAATAAAATTGCAAACTACCATTTTTCTTTGTTTTCATAAATTCTTAAAGCGAAGTTCGTGTGTAATTTTTTTTACTTATTTATTGAAATCGAGAATATTATTGGTATTATATACTTTCTCTAAAATGTAATTTGCTAAATGTGCTTCTATAAACTTCTTTTGATATTTGATTTCAGATATAATATATTTGAAAAAATTTTACAAATTTTCGCAATTGTAGATAATTGAGCAAACGAAGATGTATTTAGCTTACATGTTTCCAAAATTGGGAAACTGTTTTATAGATAAATTTCAAAAACATATCGTTATAACGTATTTCCAAAATAAGAAATCCTTATGAGGAATACAAAAAATGTGATACACGTTATCACGAGACTGTGGTGAACTATTTCGAAAATAATAAAAAGAAAGGGGTGCATCAACTTCCGACATTCATCCTATTATTATCGTTTCTCAAATGTATTGCGACCGCCGCATTATCGACCCTTGTCCTGGATGGTATTAGAAGATTTCTCCACTTCCGAAATTTTGCCCCATGAGAAGGCATGTTGGCAATTTTAAAACCGTCCCGTATCGAAAGCAATCGTGCCCTTCAATGGGGAAGCGAAAATGAGGAGGAAGAGATGAAAGTAATTCTATTTGTAAGAAATCCAATTTAAACTGATTATAAAAACTTGTTTCAAACAGGAATTAAAACTTATATCAAATTGTATCGTTTTCACCAATACTTTTAGACGGCAATAGAAAGAGATATTGAGCATGGATAAAAATTTTGGATTCATGCAGATAACTCTGATACAGACGATAAATGCCGTCCTGAAGATATGCTAAGAATCCATTCTATAGAAAGGCTGATACAAATTCAATCTGACAGGGACACAAAGTCCTCAAGTTAGCGGGGTGTAGAAGTAAATAGAATGTATAGCGTCTCGGGAATATTTCCTTCATTTGATCATTCCATCACTAATAAGTATTTAAATATTCACTTTCGATGTTTTTCTACCCTGTGGAAGGGGAGGACAGTTGACCTCGGAGTGCTTGCGACGTTTCCAACCCTCCACCCTGGGTCCGAAGTAAAGTTTAACAGTCGATTTTTGCTGCGCGCTCTTAGCAACTAGGGCAAAAGAGGCGACATATTCGAGCTAATTATAAAGGCGTTTTAACTTCTGATGTTGCTGTTGAAGAGAGCAATCGTACATTCATATTAATCAAACGAAAAGAAAGTCAAATAGTAGAGGTAACTAAATTATTTTAATCGGAATTAGGGATATGCAGCAATGAAATACTATACACAAGAGAACCCGTTATAATCCTTCCATGTAAATGAGGTGTGATTTATCAATGGTTCCAAATGGCCCAGGGCGAAGTTGCATTAAAATTTTGGAAGTCCAGAGAAATGTCTAAGTATCTATCTAACCTAAATCTTTAGATTTGAATTAATCAAACGCACACGTAAATATCTGAATTTGCTTTGTAATTCGTAGGCCATTTTTTATCAATGCACTTTCCTTAATCTATGGAATTTGCATTATTTCTAATTAAATTACATAATTAGAAATAATGCAAATCCTTTTGTAAAAAGATATTCTCAAATCAATTCATGTCGAATGAGAGCTCAAAGTCTTAGTAGAAAAGAAATATTCGGTGAAATATCCATTATGAGTGGAGGGCCAACTCATATGTCGTCTTCGCCACTTGATCATGGTTCCAAGTTACGATAGCCGTCCCCAATAGTCCCCGTGTTGCAATTGAGTGCGACGTTAATAAACAATCAAATCTTACAGTCGAAACATTCTGTTAGCCACTCAAGGGGCTATTGTTTTAGTTGGATCACTTTTGGAGTACCAGATCACTTTTCAATTTTGTATCGTTTGTTTCAATTTTAACTATACGTAGCTGATATGATATGCAATTCAATAATCAACCGTTTGCTTTAATTTTAATTACATTTAGTTTAAATATATTCAATTTAATAATTTATCGTTTCCTTCAATTTTAATATCGGAAAAGTTTACTGTTGTCTATTTCTCGATATTTCCTCGCTTACTTTAATTCTTATATTTAATTGAGCAATTTAATAATAACTATAAAAAAAAGCGCACCTTGGGTGGCTAAATTTGTTCTTTGCGAAACTTTGCATAGAACTTTTTAATTTTTCCCCTCTGTCTTTTCTTTCCTCGTCCGAATGATCGGTCTTTCACTATTGTTCTGGAATGAATTTTATCTCTGAGGAACTAAATTAAACTAAGTAATAAAGTAATCTTTACACCTTTGATCTGCTCTACTCTCCTTGTCGAAATGCACAAAATCACTCAGGACAACTGTACATCAATTGTTTTTTTTTTTAAATAAAAAAGCCAGCATCATGAACATCAATGCCTCTCTCCAATATAATCATCCTATAAGGTATCTATTTGAAATTAAGCTGGAACTAAATCCATCATTTGAGGCTTATATCTCCATTACTAAATGGCCCTCTTCAAAAACCCGTTGCTACTCCAAACTTGTTCGTCGCTGCCAACACTAAACTCGAAAATCTTCTTCGTGAAATAATCTGCATAGAAAAAGAAGCAAAAACAATTACAAGCGCTTCAGATTTTCATCGCACCGATCCAAATAACAAAAAAAAAAAAAAAAAAAAAAAACATACGAAGGGGGAAATAGTAGAGCGGTAATATAGGCGCAAAAAGGCAAGCCTTAAATAGCGCGTTTATTCTTTCCTCCCATTGGTTGAAACTAATGGGCGGCTTTTTGCAGCCAGCTGAGCCCACAATTAAGAAGTGCTTCGGGGCAGATAAAACTGTTTAGGGTTTCGGAAGTCAGTGATGATATTTTGCTGGTAACAGGTGCTTCGCTTGTCAATTGACTTGCCGTTGGAAGGGGTGATCACCAAATATTAATATCCAAGGGTGATCGAGGATAGAAGTATCAGTCTCTTTGAGCAGATAGTGATCATTAAACTAGAATGAATGAAATTCATTAATTTTATTTCCATAAAATGTGTAGGAAAACTGAACTCTAGTCATGAAAATAATATGAGTTAAAATGCTTAATAGCTTTATGGGGTCGTGGAGCGATAAAATCTATAATTTATCTTCTATCTTCATGGAATTCAACCATCTCTCATTCACAGATCTTCAATCATCATTCACAGAATGAATATTTTGTGATATGTGTTAATATGTCAAACACAAAGCTTTTTTCCCCATAAAATTTTACTTTTTAAAATTTCTGCTTTTTTTTTTTTATGTATATTTAATCTTGTAACTTAAGATTTAAAATGAAACTTTTGACGTCGAACTATTTTCGATTTTCTCATTACTAACAACGAGGATTTTTTGGTGTTTTGAATTGCATAAAATTAGAATTCCTTCCCAACCAAATGAAACATGATTAGAAAAATTCGATAAATATAAGAAGTGCAGAGAACTGAATTCGAGATAGTGATATTTTAGAGAAATAGATTAGTCGTTTATGTTGGAAGTGAGTTTCTTTATCAGAATAGCAGGGGTCGAAGTGCTTGAATCGGAACTAGTGATTTGGTAAGCTAAACCTTTTCTTTTTATTAGAATATAAACTAGGATTAATTGAGTTGAGACGGATGAGAGAGAGAGAAATATCTTGCACGTTCTATGTTAAGAGCTATATATTTAACTGTGTTGCCTTTCTCTTACACATTTCTAAGTCTTGAGCTTATTGACAATTTAACAAGACTTTAAGATGGTTGTAGAGTCGAATAATAAAAGAATACGTAAGAAGTCTTTTAAAATTTCGACACATATTGAAATACACATACATTCAAACAATTAAGAACAAAATTTAGAAACTGCGTAATAAATAAGGAACAAAAAATTTTTCTGAACACTGTAGCACAATATTCCTTTTTCGAAAACACTTATAATGCTTTCTTTTCTTGAAAATACCAAAACTCTTTTCGAAGCGCTTTTATTATTCAATGAAAAAGATACTTATAAGTTGTAATTCTCAAGTAAATTCGAATACTAGTAGCAACGGGAATATCAACAAATTCCTTCTGAATAAAAAAATGAACCGTCCAAAAGCTTGTCACTGCGAACACTATTTTGCGACCTTTGAATGAAAGAACATTCAATAATTGCGTGATGTTCTTCATTATAGGTATAAATAATGATATATTCTCTATCATATAGGCCGTGGTAGTCTAGTAGTCATGGCCGCGAGTCCGAGGCCGGCGGTTTTCAGCGAGTCGTGAGTTCAAGCCTTGATGACACAAAGACCCACCGTGTAGCCGGGCTAATGCACACTAAATCTGTCGGGCCCAAAGTTCTCCTGTTGGCCTAGTGTGGAAGTTAGAAGAGAGGGTGCCAACTCAGGTGTGGTCCTCGTCACTTGACCGAGGCTCATAATTTCAAGGTCCATCTCCAGTAGCCCTCGTGTTACTTCTAGCGCGATGTTAATAAAACCAAACGAAATATCTATCTTATTTATCTATAAGAAAAGGAAATTAGAATTTAAATAGCTGTCATTAAAATATATAGTCAATAATTAAATAACTGCCTTTATTCTTTTGTGAATCTCTTCACATGTTTCTTGGAATCTGAGATGTAAAAGCTTTTAATGAAATTAATTTAATCTTACTGCTTGCAAAATGCGAATTCGAATAAATACTGACGTCAAAAAAGAATCACTATACTTTTCTCATTATAAAGAAATAATTTTAATAAATATTAAAAAAAAAAACAGTTTAACTTTTGTATTTGTTTTACAATAATTCGTGTAACGATATATAATCAAATGCGAAACTTAAATGAATCTCAATCTTCCATTCCAAGCTTATACAACTAAGCTAATTCATTCTAAACCTGTAAAAATAGAACCTATTTCGATTACCAGATATACGTATTTCCAAAAGAGCAAATCAAGTTATAACAAAAGTAATGAGTAATAAGATCAAAAATATAAGTAAAAAAATTGTTCCATGCAAAGTTTTTCCAAGAACGGATCTAACCACCAAAGAGGCTAACTCTTAAAAATTAGTTATTAAATTAAATATTATAATTAAAGCAAGCGATACTATATAAAAGGAATAGAAATTTTATTTGTTTATTGATTTACCCACTCACTCACGCATTAAAGATTGGCCAGAAATGATATTCAGATAATATTTTATTTTCGGGTGACATTTTGTCATTGCTTAGGTGTCTAACTAAATCATTTGATTTGCAGACGATATGCTTACAAATACATTCGCGAGTTGATTAGACTTTCGAGAGCAGACGATTTTTTCTTTCAAAATATTACTTTAAAAATAATTATATACAAACAACGTTAAAAAATTAGAACGTTAATAAAACTTTTTTTTTTTAATGATGACGAAGTAAACGATAACATTACATCTGATTGGAGATATGACACCAGTCAATGAAACATGTAATGGAGTTACAGGGAACGATCTTGCAATAAGAATATGAGCTTCTGAACTTCATTCTTTTAACTCCCATACTTTTACTCTGAGGTCTCTGAGATACCGTTAAATTTCTTATAAAGCAACCCGTATAACTCAACTAAATGGAATAGGTTAAAACAGGATTCTAACCCACGACCTATGAAACTGAGGATTCTATCCCTTTCGAACATGCATTAGAAACTAAGCTTTATTTCCTATATCATTTGACATTGCAATGTCATTTTAGAAAAAAAAAGAGTAGTCAATATAAAAAGATCAATTACTTAACATATTTCTTTTTTTATTCGGAAGAAAATTTTAGTTTAGTTTTATTCTCTACAAAAATGACCTAATTGCATAAAATATTTCTTTCTTTTCCTTCGAGAATAAATTTTTGTTAATTTTATTCCTTTTAAAGCTTCACATTTTAGATGATTTTTGTTAAGTAATATAGATATATTCACGAAGAGAAAGTATTCTGAGGTTATAATTAGTGATAAAATATTAATAAATTGGTATCTGAAATTTGAATGATTTGAAAATTTTTTTGAAATGAATTTTTTTATTAGGTTATTTTGTGATAAATGCATTTAATTCATGCATAAATAATTATTTCATAAATTAATTTATTCAATTCAACAAATAATTTAATCATAATTTAATTTAATTGAGTTCTGAATTAAATCATTCCTAATTTGTAATCTATTAATTCATTTAATTTCATTTATTAATTCATTTCCTTCTCTCATTAATATCATTTAATTTATCACTCAGTTTCATTTAATTCGTTTACTCGTAATTTTTCTATCAATTAATTCCCCCTTCTCATTTATTTCTTTCATTCATTCACTAATTCAGAATTCATATTATTCCCATTTTAAATCACTATTCTTTCAATCATTTTATTCCTGTATTAATTCCTCATTCTCCCTTTCAAATCATTCATCAATAAATTTCATTTAATACACTGAAGGCCCTTAAAATTGCAACACTAGGAAGGAATGATCTGACGAACATCAAAATCACATGAAAGGAAGAAGAGGTTACGATATGCAAATAATTAGTATTTCAGCGAATTTAGACAACGAAGGAGGGATAAATGACATCTGAAGCACTGCATATAAGAAAGTTGGGTAGTGGATTTCTCATTCGGAAAGTTCTTTGCAAGGTCGGAGTTTGCTCAGAATATTGCGTTATGCCTCGAATAAGAAGAAATGCTTCAATAGAGGAAGGATCGTTGGTGTCGGAATTCGATAGAGGAAGGATCGTTGCCTATCGAGAATGTGGATTATCCTTCCGGGATATCGCCTGTCGAAATCCAGCCATTGCCTTGCGAATATGGAATTAATGGGTTGCTGAGGGTCATACTGAACGGCATGTACAATCTCCACGCCCTCCCATGACTAACACCTGAGAGGCAGACATATTGTGAGGTCGACCCTGCAAAATTGTACAACCACATCACAGACCATTAGTCAGGAAATGGATATGTTTGCAGCATGCCCAGTATCCACTCGTACAGTGTGACAATGTTTGCAGCAATGTGGTCTTGTCAGACCGGCGACTATTACTTCGGCTTACCTTCAGAATGCAGCATATAAAGAGACGGCGACTCAGGAGCAACGAGCTACAAAGCTGACACAATGTCATCTTTTCAGAAGAGTCCACGTTCTGCGTACAGTATTTTGATTTTTAAGGCTCTGAGGATACCACTCACTGCCTATTTGCATTCGATATCGGCATAGGGGCCTTTCACCCTGAGTGATGGTTTGGGCAGCCATTGGGTACATGACACGTGCATCTCTAGTTCGAATCGACGGTAATTTCCACGCAAATTGGTACATTTGTGTCATCTTACGTCCAGTGGTTGTGCCCTATCTTCGAAGCCTGCAAACGATATCTTCCAACAAGATAATGCAAGACCACATATTGCACGTTGTGTTCTGATTTTCCTCGATACACAAGGTATTCGAGTTTTGCCCTGACCAGCACGGTCTCCAGAACTGTCACCCATTGAAAATATCTGGTCATGGATTGCTGAGAGATTGGCCCGCTACCCCTCGCCTGCTAATACGGTTGATGAAGTGTGGCATAGACTTGAAGTAGCCCGGAACGCGATGGCCGTTTCTGTCATCCAAACCCAGTTCGATTTCATACCTAACCGGGTAAGGACTTTTTTAACTGCCATGGATGGCAGTTGATTCAACTAAATTGACACCCCTGCAAGCCCCCAAACTGCTAGCGAATTTCATCATTTTGTCTTCATGCCATACTGCTTACGTACAATAAATATATTTTTGTACTTGCTTTCCTTCATGGTGTTGTAATTTTAATGGCAAGCTGTGTACGTTGAGGTATTAATATTCTTGATGGCACTGTCTTGAATTTGAAGCTAGAGGGTCACGAATTCGAGACTTCAATCTATTAAAGATTTTGTGTGAGATCTAGGGATTACTGCGAGTACAATACAACTATATTTTCTGTCTCTTTATATGGTGTGGTGGGGAAATTCATAGAGAAAGATTACAAATTCATGAATATGACAGGGTTGAAAATTATGATGGTCAGCACAAATCTTTACAGCATTCTTAAAAACAGTGAGTTGAGTAATTTAATATGTATAACAAAAATAATAACTTAATTCCGAGCAAATTTCTGATACATTTTAGATACATAAAAAAAGAAGAAAGTCGTCGGGTAAATTTCTTTTATGTAAATCTATTTTTGTACATGTGCATCAGAATCAAATTCAGTACCTATATATTTGTATACTCCAACAGCAACTCATAAAAAAAAAGTTTTTCTTATGGATTCTTCAGAAGATTTGTATGTGTTAATTTACGAATATTTCAAAAATTTAATGACACACTTTTCTCATAAATGATTTGTATATGCGTTAAAAATAAGCAATAAAAAAGTTTTTTTTTTGTTTCATTTTTTTTTTAAAAAAAATTCTAGTGATATTCATATGCTTCATTCTAATGATAACTGTTAACGGTTTTTTTTTTAAAATTTTTTTCAGTGACAATTATGGAATTATGTTACTATCTATTATAAAATATTTTTTCAGAAAATTATATATGTTGGGTTTAATTTAAAATAACACACAATTTTACGTTTATTTTAATTAAATGGGAAGCACAGAACATTGGTTTTTATGTAAAATAAATCCTTAAAAAGATTTATTTTACATATTGAACCATTATTTTCTACATTATGAAGCAATTTCTTCAAAAATACAAAAATAAAAGAAGGAAACAAACATACTCAAAACATTCTATGAGAATATATAATCATAATAATAACTCCTCATTAGTTTATCACTGTGACCATTAAGTTTACTAGGATTAGCGATAGAACATCAAAATTGTGGTTTAGTAAATTAAGAAATTCTGTAGCTGGGGGAGTTGGAATCTTTTTTTTTTTCAGTTGATTAATTTTCCCCAACCTTTCATTTTATGTATAAAAAAAAAACAAGAATATTTTTTTTTTGTAAAAGTACTATTTTACACGCACACGGCCTCCCACACTATGGTAATTATGTGAAAGATGAAGGAAATCTAAGTTAGAATGGCGGGAAAGTGATATGCTAGTCTAAAATGGTTATAAAATAAGAAAACAATGCGAAACAACGGTAATAACCACTTTTATTATCCAAAGAAACAGAAAGAAAACTGGGCATTAGAGGAGTTAACACTTAAGTAAAAAACAAATGAAATAAAAAGGTGATGCTGCAGTTTAATGTGCGTGTTCTATCATGATGCCTGACTGCACCATGACTCCCCTTGTCGGAAAACGATGTCGTTCCGTGATGATTCCCGAATGAAAACGAATTCCTCGTTCTTGCCATTTCGTTAGTCAATGAGAATAAGAGCTCAGATTAAAACGAAATTCGTCAGTAGACATTACATTGGTCCATCTCGTCCCAGACTTCATCGTCCTAAACTCCAATTTTAACGAGCGTGTTTATGCGTAGGTGCGAGGAGAAAGCAAAGTATTGGTCGTCTGGTAACTAGACCAATATGAGTGAGTCTCTTGTAAACAGTTTGTTTGGGAACTCGTACTCCTGTTGCGGCTGAGAGAGCTGAAACATTACTGTTCCAGACTGGTACAACAACCAGATATCGACCTTGGCGAATGGTAGGATTCTTGGTCAACCTGGTAATGAACATCCGTTTTCCTTTCCTACTTTTGGAAATCTCTGCCACAGTCGTGAGACACTTTGTTAGTGATCGTTCGGATTTTAACATTCCAACGATTCTTCCTTTTGCAAACATGTCCAGTTGTCACCTTTGTGCCCTCATCCATTCTGCTTAATTGTTTATTTCGTTCCTTTGCACATTAATTGCACGAAACATGTCTGAACTGCTCCTGCCATATAAGCCGATTAATCCGCTTTCAGATGTGAGCAGATGTTTGACACATGAAGACTACGACTAAAATGTTTAGCATAAAGATAAATTTCAACCTTGAACAGATGATTTTCTACAAGTTATTTTGAAAAAGTTCACCAATATCACATTTCTTTGCATTTCTTACGAATAATATATATATTGTCACCAAGAGTTTTTCCAGCTGATGAGATCGTTACACATTTTTGGAGTACATTCACTGGATGCAACCCACTGTTTCGATTATTGCTTTGTTTCAGTTTAATAATGATGAAAGCCTCATCGACGGAAATAACTAGATGTAAAATGAAGACGACAATTCGACGCGGACGAAATCAAATTTTAATATGGGAGTAAATGCTTCTCAAATCAAATTAAAACTATTATCTTGAGACACATTGCTTGCACCTTGAAAATGTTTAGCAGATGGCGACACCCAATGGTAACCTTCCCATCTTTTCTTAGTAAAACCATATGTCATCAAAAACATACATTTTTAGACATCCTTCAGCATTTAAAAGTGTTACATTTCATTCCCCCCCCCCCCCGGATTTCTTTCTAATTATCCTTGTTTTTTTCATGATTTGGTTTATACTATTTCACAAATACACCTTCATTTGTTGGCCATAATTAGGTTTGATAAATTTTGGGTCACTTTCGTCTTTTACTTAATTGTTTTGTTATATTTTACTCTTATTTTATATTTTTAGGTTAGTTGGTTTTATTAATGTCGCACAAGAATTAACACGAGGGCTATTGGCGACGGACCTCATCATTTTGAGCGTCGGTCAAGTATATTTTTAGGGATATAAAGTAATCTGTTTCCTTTCTATTATGCCTTTAATTTAATCTTTAAAAATTATTATGATTTTATTTTGTAACAATCTTTTTCCTTAACTTTAATTTTGCACCTTTGTTAATTTATTCAATTAATTATTCCATTACATTTTTGATTTATAATTTTCATTAAATGTCAAGCAATAATCTGGCTTTATTTGATTTCTTTCATTATTTTATGATTTTTTACGTCTTTTGACATGAAATTTTTATTTTGAAATAATATATACATATACCTGTTTTCCACCATTATTAAAAATGTATACTTGCAATATTGTTTCAGGTGAAGGAAATGCTCCTAATATTAATGTGAATTCATACAGTTATAGCACATAGACTTATTTGTCTACCGTGATCTTAAAAGTTAGAGAAAGGTTAAATAAATACGAATTGTTACCCTTTGATATATAATCTTGAAAACCCATTTAGCATCAAAATTTATGAAACGGAACTTGAAAACTGAAATATACATGAGAATTGCATTGATTATCAAATCGGAAGAAACGAGTATTACATTAAAGTATACCAATCTATGTAATTAGAATATAATATTAATATTGAAACATTTTCCTTCCTAAAAAGGCTCCAATTTCAGGTCATATTCCTTAAAACGAGTTAAATTTTAAAACGAATTTGAAGAAAAGAAACCAAATGAGAATTATTTTACTAAAAAAATCCTACATTCCATCTCACATAATTTATAGAACAATCCCTCAAAACCTGGGCGAAGCACACAATTCTCTATCATTTATAACCCCTCGCCACCGTAACTTATAAGAGATTCCCCTTTTGTTACTGATCTCGAAATTCAAACGCAGACGATAATGAAGGAGTTCACTCCCTCAGAATCACTCCGAGCACGTGTTGAGAATCCGTTCGGAGATTGGAGAACCTTTCTCTCTTTTTTTATTTTTTTCTTCTCTTCCACCGAGAAATGATTTAATTTCCTTCTTCTTCCTAACCCTTTCGAGGCCTCAGACAATTTGTAAACTACGGAGCTCTTTTAGAGAAGAGTAATTTCTTTATTGGATTCATTAAGATTCTCGCGTTGTTTATACGAGAGGAGGTTTGGGATTTTAATTTCCGAATTAATATCGAATGGGCGGGGGATGATTTGAACTGTTTAGTATTCCTTACGATTGTGATTAAATGAATGAAATGTAAGAATGGAGATAAAATGTTTACCTATTAAAACAAAATGTCGAGATAATTATTGAAATGTAAACTACGGAGCTCTTAAGAGAAGAGTAATTGTTTATTGGATTCATAAAGATTCTTTTCTCATTTACACGAGAGAAGGCTTGGAGAATTTGATTTCTGAATTAATATTGAATAGGAGAGAGATGATTTGGACTGTTTAGTATTCCTTATGAATTTGAATAAATGAATGAAGTGTAAGAATGGAGGTAGCATGTTTAAAAACCACTGAACTTATTCAAACAAAATGTTGAGATAATTATTGAAATTTAAGAGAATTCAAGTGAAGTGGGTTGGGACGATTTGCGTTAACGTAGAAATTTCGCTTACAAGAAGGTTATTGTCGGTGGACGTGATTTCAGCCAAGATCCGAGAGAAAGGGGGTGGTACTTGAGGTCTCATTCTCCTAATTTTTTTTAACCCAAGAACAAATGCTTGAATTTGAGTAACAAAGATAATGGTGTGAAAATTTCATTTTAATTTTAAAAAAAGATTTTATTAAAAATTAAATTAGAATTTAAATTTATTTATTTTTATTAATTTTCGAATAAAATTAGAAGTTAAACAATATAATTTTTTACGTATTCTTATAATCGGAGAGAGGTATAATTAGAAATTTTAAAGTTTGGTAGTGGAGTTGCAAGACTTAAAAGTATAAGAACCATTGGTTTATAGAATAAATCACTTTAAGGTCCCTAAAAATGACCAAAATATCGAAACAATATTTTTTTAATCTTATTTAGATCGTATGATTTTTTCTCAATATATGTACACATTTCACAGCTTTAGCTACAATATTTAGCGTGTTATTTAAATTTTCCTTAACAGTATCCCATTTATCCCATTATTTTATTGACCTTCAAAAATATTTTAAACTGATTTTAATTTTTCACGACCGTCATGTGTTTAAAAGTCTAAAACATTTTTTTTATAAACAGTATAAAGTTTCGATATTTTACTGATTGTTTTATATATTGTGATTTATAATTTTGTTAATGGAATGAGAATTTGCATGAATAGTTTCTTTTTGAAAAATCCACAGAATTAGATAGAGCTGTTTTTAATTGTTTTGTTCAGTGTCCGAAGGAGATGCTTTTGTAAAACCATAAATAACTCTAGTAAAACCCAACTCTTGCACATAACAGAGATAAACACTTCCAAGAAATTGAGAGAGAACTTTGTTTTAAGGGGACCGAAGTCTCCATATTAAATTTACCAACCTTATGTACCTTTTTCTCAGAAAGGGTGAAAGATAGAATTATGAAAGTTGAAATGGAAGCTAGAATAGCATGTTTTACATTCTTTACCTCATTTTTTTTATCCATAAGTAAAACAGAAAAAATATTATTAATTATTTGTTCATAATTATTCTCAAATTGGTAGTTTTAGCAAAATTTCACTGCAAAGGTATTGATAATAACACCGATAAAAACGAGTTTTTTGAACATGCGTTTTCTTTCAAACTTCCAACTTTGCGTAACATAATTTTTGCTTAATATAATTTTAAATTTATCAATAAAAATTAAAATTGAAAATTTATTTTTCATTAGTTTTTTAACTTAATAATAATAATTAACAAAAGAGAGAGTAAGTAATGACCCCTTCACCTTGGTGATGGATTTGGCAATCATTTGGCGACGTGGAGGGAAACTTGACGTAAATTTTAATTCTCTAAATAATTAATTTTAATCAACTAATTTTCATTAATTATAGTAAAATTGTCGTATTGTCATCCAAAACAATCGTGTTTAGAAAATATTTGCTCAATTGAGCGCTTTAAAACGTGAGAAAAAAGCTTTTAAAGTTTTAACTCAGACATACCATGTGAGAAGAAAAAAATACGTTAAAAAGTAATAGGAGCTTGAAAAATCCATGTTTTGAGAAAATCAAATTTTAAGATTTCATTGATACTTTTATTGCTGATTAATGATAAAATCCGGCTTTGTATGAAGGATTATCACCTTCTGTCTCATAATAATCTTTAAATTTTTTCTGTTGCTACATATTTCTTTTTCTGGCATTTTTGGATAATTGGATAGTTTTTTCTTTTCATTGTCTATACGTCCTTTGTCTTATTTTTCCATACTTTTCTCACAGTGATGACCTGCATGAGTTTCAAACCCGCATTAAGTATACTGCTGTTTGTAGAAAATGCAACACCATGAAAGAATCATCAGAATCAAATGAAATTTAATGCAGAAACGACTTGTACTGATACAAATAAATGATGAAATTTTCAAAACAAAAGAAACAAATTAAGCGTCCGAAATCAGTATTTGGTGCAGCCACCATGCGCTGCAATAAGTGCTGCTATACGACGTGGCATGGAGTCAAACAGATGTTGAATATCTGCTTGAGGAAGAGATTTCCATATCGCTTGTATGCGCAACCAAAGTTCGTCTTTGGAAACTGCAGGACGCGGATCACGAGCGAGACGCCGACCAACCATATCCCACACGTGCTCAATAGGCGACATATCCGGTGAATAAGCAGGCCAAGGAAGAAGTTGCATGCGTTGTGCTGAACAGAAGTCTCGAACAGTCCGCGCAACATGTGGGCGTGCATTATCCTGCTGAAAGATAGCTCCAGGGATGCCTCGAAGGAAAGGAACGACTTCGGGCTGTAGCACTTCACGGACGTACCTGTTGCTATTGAGATTACCCTCAATTCGTATCAAATTGGATCGTCCATGATACGAAATCGCACCCCAGACCATAACTCCGGGTGTTCGACCACTATGTCGTTCAATAATACACTCAGGAAGGCAGCGTTGACCGGCATAACGTCTAACACGAACACGGCCATCATGGGTCCACAAATTGAAGCGTGATTCAACTGAAAAGACAACTTGGTGCCAATCAGCTCGCCTGTCTCTGTGCTCAAAAGCCCACTGCCGACGCAGCCGTCGATGATTCGCCGTGAGGGGAATCCTGTATAAAGGCACCCTTGCACGCAATCCACGGCGCAGCAGACGACGACGAATTGACGAAGCCGACAATTGTACACCTGTAGCAGTAGACCAACGTGCTGCCAGCTGCCTGGAGGAAGCTGTGCGATCATTCACCGCCATGCGGAGCAGGTGTCGATCATCGCGCTCTGACGTCACCTTCTGTCGTCCAGTGCCTGTTTTTCGAGTTGTTCGGTGCTCGTCGGTCCACTGCTTCCAAACTCGCATCACTGTGGAACTGTTCCGCTGCATACGAGCTGCTATTGCGCGATAGGAAAATCCTCCTTCTCGAAGGCCGATTATCCTCCCTCGTTCAAACTCCGTAAGTTGCTTGAATTTCTTATTCTTCCGTCGTGGAGGCATACTCAGGTCTCACTAAACGTTTGCCACTAACAAATAATCATAGACTTTTTTCAACGTCCCGCTACAGCACTTTATTTATACGCTTTCAGCATCAATTCAGAGGGCGCTGCGCGCGCCGCGCACGCGCGATGGCTCTGAAACTTTATTAATTTGCATAATATCCTATAATTGACATTTGCTGCGAATTTCATTTGATTCTGATGATTCCTTCATGGTGTTGCATTTTCTACAAACAGCAGTTTATGATGAGTTGTCAGATTTCCTGTATTAAAGCAAGAAAAAGCATCAAAAACATCATATTTCGAAAGTTTTGATGGTCACAAATGCAGTTTTTGGTACACGAGTTCAGATAACACTGTTCACAGATTCATTAGGATTCCGTGATCTCCCATGAAAGCATTTTCTTTGTAGCTCTGGATTTGCCAAATCTCTAAATTCTGGCTTGATGACTTCCATTATTGGCAGTAGAACATGCATATATTTGATAGGATAATAGTTTCGTTTTTCGCTTGGACAAGATGAAATCTACACCACCTTTCAGATTCGAAGATCGCAGAGTCGAGGATTTGGATTTCATTACTCGACAACAAGTAAACCCAAACAACTTGCTGCATTTTTTGAAGTGTTCCAACATTTTCAAAACTTCTGTGATTCTGATGCAAAGTCTGTTCACCTTTTAACTCGTACAGAAATTCCCCAATATAGCTTTTGAAAGCAGCAAATGTATCGAAAATTTACATCATAACACGTAATTATATAAATTAGTATCCAGAATCTGTATTTTCATATTCATTATACCGATGGATAGAATGGAATAAAACTGCACTTCAAATCCAACATTAACATAAGATTCAATAACAATCTCTTTATTAATGATGGCTGACATTTTTTAACATATTTATTTTTAAATATACTCTTACTTC
This sequence comes from Nephila pilipes, assembly GCA_019974015.1. NCBI lineage: Eukaryota > Metazoa > Arthropoda > Arachnida > Araneae > Nephilidae > Nephila > Nephila pilipes. Next base: position 40,276 of record BMAW01014999.1, on the reverse strand, counting down.
GTGACATTCTTAATAAGTTAACTAACTCTTTTATGCTAGTAAATACTACTTTCTAAGGAATTTATAGAGTAATATATGTGTACAAGACAAGATACACGAAAAATATTTAAAACTGGTTGATGGGCCCTATGGGAATTGGAGAAACAAAAGCAATTATATTCAATATTTAAGAATAATGTAAGAAATAATGTAAACGGCTAAAAAATTTTAAAAAATAAACAGATGTAATTGATTAAATTCACAGAATCACGTGATATATAACATAAACAAACCGGCGTGTTCTGTGTTTCATAGGATTTTCCTATATGCTAATAGTATATAAATTGAACCACCAGATGTCTCTAGCTATGCTAGAAACTCCTACCTTGAGTAAACCACATACACACACTGAATGGCAGCCTCCCCATTGGTCGGCTGATAAGTCAGATATATACCCCTACTCCCCTCTGATCAACTCAGGTAAGCCACTCAGAAAGCTTCCAGCCTCTGAGTAACCTTTCATCATATTATTACACAACTAAATGCTTTTTTAATTAAATTCATTAATTTCTTTTCCAAATTTTATACAATATTAAATTCACAAACGCAGTTCTGGGCAGGAAAAGCCGAAGTAAAGCTCTTTTTTAAAATTCTGTACCAGACATGGAGATTAAAAGCATAACGCTCAGGTGCTCCAGTGTGATCCCGTCAACTGTAAATAAATTGTATATCTTGTTTATTTCGATTAATACATTTAATATTATCATATTTCTTACATTATTCAGTTATTTATATTCGGTTGGAAATAATGTGAGTTTTATTTTTATATATCTGTAATCTTATTCTCATTTAATTGTGTTGTTAAAATGCCGTTTGATGAGCTAAGCCTATTTAAAGATGCTTCTGGTGTTTGTTTGTATACTTATGATATAAACTTGAAATTATTTTCTGCTCTAAAAAGATACATTTTTGACCTGTTAGTGGTCATTGAGTTATTTTCACCTTTTTGTTTTGTTAAGTTTATTTTGTATTTCAAATTATTTCATTTATAAATATTTTATACTTTTCAATTTTGTTGGCGCAAGCGATAAATTCTCCAAAAATAATACAAGCGACGCCAAACGGAATATGTGTTTACTGTGAGTTGTCGCCAATAAAGTCTGCTTAGCGAGATTAGCGCCCGTGAAATGGAAAAGTACCAAATATTTTCATACATCAACAGATGATCGGTTGAGTCTAACATGTTAAAATTAAAGGCCCCGATATTTATTGTAATATAGTAATTATTCTACACCTTCTGAAAAATAGATTTGAATTGTTAAAGTGTAATTAAACTCTTTCTGAATTATTGTATCTTTCATGTAATGTAGACATTTTATTTATCAGGCTAATTCTGTTTAAAAAATAAAGCAACATTGGATTTAAATTTGGATAAATTATTTTCTTCTTTAATCAAGATACATAATTAAGCTGCATATAACAGCTTTATAATGAATTATGGTTTAAAAAGTTGAAATTTTGTACAGTTTGTACTATATAGCTTTTTTTAAAAAAATTTGGGTAAAGTGCTATTTTACCGGGACCAGTATTCGAAATTTTTGAGATATAGCAAATATGGCACCAAAAGCGAGTATTTCAACCCCTACGCTTCTAGAAGTGGAAAAAAGATGGCGTCGTCTGTGGAAGACAAATTTTGAAATAATATGGCGTTTTCACTAAAAGAAAGAATATACAAGCATCAAGTTTTATTTTAAATAATTCTTTTGAGTATTTCATTCAAAAAACAAATACATCATAGAATGAAATTCGACACATAATTCTCAAAAGTGCTACCCAATGCTGCAAATTTAAACAAATGTTAAAAAACAAGTACTAACATATTAAAAATCTACAAACTTTCCACAAATAATATTATTAAATTAAATTTTAAAGAGTAAAAATACTTTTTTTAAACACTAGAAAATTGCCACTAAATTAGGATGTTTTCATAATTATAATAATATAACAAAATGTCTGTATGTAAACCAAATAAATTTGTAGCCATTATTTCAGCTTGTTGATAGAAGAATGATTCAATACCTTTATATTGCAGCAATCCAAAATTTCGATTTTTGCATTTATTTAGAGTGAAAAATTTATAAAACGAAGTTTTGTGATTATTTTTCATTGAATTAAAAAGTAGTATATTTAGTAAAATGTAACTCGCTTAAGCTTATGAAGCGCAACACATTTCACAAACGCAAAGCAAAACAAACGAATACAATACTTGTTTACATCGGCGAGTATCACGCGGTCAAGATATTATGTGATCGTGACGTCCCATGAATTTAATCCATTAACTGTAGTTATCTTTAGTGTTGCCAATTATTCAATCGTAAGAAAATTAGAAAAGCTAAATAGAGATAATAATATATGCAAAATATTAAATGTGGAGTCACATAACGAAACAGCTTTGTTTACGTTTGTCAACTCTAAATGGTCAACAAGTTGCGAAGTGCTTTTAGAAATAATGAAAAATTCCAACACTTCTGTTTTTTGATAAACAAGTGGGATACATAGCTGGAAAGCCAAAAGTTTAAGCTATTTGATGATGTAAAAATAGTAATTGAATTTTCGGTCAAATTTCACTTACCTGTCCTCTTGAAATATTGAGAATTGTAGAAACAGTAGGAATTTTAAAGTATGGAAATATTTTGAAAAAAGTTAAAATTTTAAATAATTTTCTTGAAAATTAAGTTTTATTTCTTCTGAAATGGATATTTTCTAATAGGTGGAATATTAACTTTTACTTTTAACTATTTAACAAAAGAAAAATTCTTCTAGAGTAGTGTCCCTCTTAAAGTATAAGAGCCCTCAGTATTCCACATGAAGGATCCTTAGCGGAATCGAGATATCCAAACATCACCAATTATGAAACTTGCTACTTTTATCTATCTTGAATTGATTGATTACTTATTCACATCAATCTTAGAAGCAACCTGAGGGCTACTGGGGAGGGACCTCGTACTTTTGAGCCACGGTCAAGTTACGAGGACGACACCTGAGGTGACACCCCAATCATCTAACTCGCACAATATAAAACGTGAAGACTCTGAATCCCGACGAATTAGTGCGCATCAGCTCCTCCAGAGGAAGTGTATTTAGTGGCATCGAGACTCGAACCCTCAACTCATCTGAAACTTCATGTTGTTACGACCATGATATGGCACTTCCCTGTAGCGGTTCTCTTGTGAAGGAAAAGAAAAATTTAAAGAGATATCATCAGCATCAAAAAAGAAATTCGTATAAAGAAAGCATAACTATATTAGTATAAAGAAAAAAAAAAGCATATTGGCATAAAGAAAGAAAATAAGGTTATATAATTGACTAAATCAAGTCAGTTGGGACGAGGTTTCTTGAGTTTAAAACATAAAGGGAGAATTTAAAAATAAAGCTATTGAGCTTTATCGCAAAAATACAATAAAATATTTGTAAAGGCATCAAATTACCTATTTTATCTGTCATCTTAAAAGTTAATCACTAGATCTAAATTTCTACTTAAGTTCAAGCACAGACCAAATAATTAAAATAATCAGTTATATCTAAAATATATTTATTTACTCCTCAAATACCGCCGCCCGGCGGGGGGGGGAGACTCTTCGCAGTTAATATTCCTTTCGAGAGTACTAACAACTTGTGTACTCAAGCAAAGAATTTTCTTACCGGAATAAGATGCGAGTTTATCCCTATCTTACCAAAATCTTCTAAACGCGCCTGAACTATTCCATGCACATCACACTAACATTCTTCTTCTTTCCATAATCTTTGTTATTTTCAATTTAATTCTTTGTCGCTTTTATACAACTTAATTGTACCCATTCACATCATTTTCGCAGTTTGCTTGATTTGAATCACGCTCCATTTGACTGGGAACTTAAATATAAACTCAGAAAAAAAACTCCGGATGTTAGATGAAGAGAAATAAACTGCGAATAACACTATAACGCTAATAAGGAACAAAACTAATAATTATATTGTTATTTTTATAACGATTTCTAAAATATTCTAAAGTATTGAAGGCTAATTATTTCATACGAACTAAATATCTTAAAAAGATGCTTGATTTAAGTGGAATACTAATTACTTTTAATGTTCTTAGTCCTGATTATAATGCTTATAACATTTATTTTTCGTATTAAAATTATAAGGAATTCTAAATACGATTCCTTTAGAGAAACTTTAGACAACAGAGGTCCATGTTACGGGTAGACACATGAAGCTGAATTTATTTTCGTTATTTCTCTCTTTTAAATAAATCGATGTGGAGAATAAATTACAACAGTGCTTCAAAATGGAAATAATTAATTGAAATTGTGGATCACACAGGGAAACTGACACAGATTCCTTTTGATATACTTTACACTAGACACCTATTTGAATAAGATATGATTCCATAAACAAAACAGGATATGTCTTATTGATTTTCCGGAAACTTTCTCTTAAAAAAATGTTCTGAAAGAGATATTACTCGCTTAAAGAACGTCGCCTCAATCTCCAGTCCTGAAAAGTAAAGTAAAAAATAAACAAGTATAAAAGATAATAAGCACGAGCCATTTTTCGTATAAAATTAAATTTGCCCTGCGTCGCATAAATTATCAAATCAATTTTATCTGTTCCCCGTGATTTCCCCAGCGAGCTATTCCACGACATCTTGTTTGTCCGCGAGACTCCACGAGAATGTAGACGACGATGCCAGATTCGCGGAGTAGAACATTACCAGGTTTTAAAAATGGCGAAGAGTGGAGTTGTATTTAAATGCGAGAGTCCTAGGGGATTCTAGTCTCGAATAAAACAGCGTTCAGTCTTTGCAATACACTACTTGTTTACGAAGAAGCAGTCGCCTGATTACGTTTGCTGATAAATGGTTAAAATATAAGGTCATAAAATAAAGAGGCTGCTTACGGCGAAAGACAAATATGCTAATTTTTGTCACTTCAAATAAATAGGATGCATGTTTTTTCGTAATTGGAAAACACAGTGAAGTCGAAACATAAATTTTTATTATAAATTACTTAATAAAAAAAAATAAAGGATTAGTTCTAAGTATTTTGCTTGAAGAAAAGGAAGTACTTGCTCCTTTACATAAATTCTTCGTAAATGAGTTACATAAATCTTCGTGTCAAATACGTTCTTTTTTTTTTCTTTTATTCCTTCTGAGAAAACTGAAGTCTTCTTATTTTTGAGTTTGTTCTTCAATAAAAATTAATTTTAGAAACTGGTAATTAATTTTCGTTAAAAACACAAACAGAAAAGAAAAAGTGAGCTTGCATTCAAATGTAGTTCTTCATCAGTATAATATCAATTAAAGTGGTTTTTTTCACTTCTGAAAAGCAGGAATTTCGAACTCAATTATATTTTCACAGAAACTTTTACAGAATTCTTTAAATTTCATTTATGAAGTTTAGGAATTTATTCTAATTAAAACAAACCTCATCTTTAATGGGGAATTACTGAAACTATTTCTCAGGGCTTTTACAGTTAAAATAATTAAATTATAAATTCTTAGAATTCTTTGAGAATTTTGTCTTTTAAATCAACTCTTTTTTTATTTTAAACCTACAATTTTTATGTTATAATAAACGAACAGAGGAGGATATTAAATATATCAAATTACAAAAAAGTGTTCCATTTTTAAATGACGTAAATAATGGTTATAAAAATGTTTCATAGAAATATGTATCGTTGAGAAACAATAATGACTTATTTTGACAATCAGGTTAATGGTGGGAAAACTAAATCATACATTCAAAAGTATCTCTGTAGAACTTATCCAGAAATTGTCTGTGAAAAGTGTTCAGAATTTTCATTCTAGATACATGCAAGAAATCAGAATAAAGATTGATTCCTTCTTTTATTGATTAACATATGTATAACTTTCAAATAAAGAAGAACAGGAAATGTTGACCACTTGTTGAGTTTAACAGATTATACTGAACACAAAGAAAAGAATTAAAATACCATTTGCAACTATTATTCAAATTTAGATAAGAATTTAGACTTAATTTATCACTATCAACATCAGCGGGACAATTTATCGTAGCTGCAATATTTCTTACCCATGATTCATTTCAGTTCATTCTGCAAGACAACTTTTCTTTTCTCCTATTTATTTTACATATAAAAGAAACTAGAAAGTGCAGTTCTCTTCAGTTTCTACCTGTTTACATAAACCTCGAATATGGGAACACTGGAAGAAATAAAATTGATTTATAGAATTCAATTGTACGAAATGACACAATAAAAACAAACGTGAACATGTAGCGGCATCCCTTTATTTCATAGCTCTACAGATAACACAAAGTTTGATTAAATGATCAATAAAATCCAATAGAAGAGAAGTCGGATAAAAGACAATACTGTTTATTAACTATTTTTGTAGAATATATAAGGTAGTTCTGTCTTTAATCTCCCTTAAATCCTAGCTTACAATTATACAATAAAGTATTAGCTTACCAGCTCACTAGCATTTAGTGAGATTGTTCTTGAATACAGCAGATCGGTTCCTATTACTCAATAACCGGGAGCCATTTCAAAGCGATTCCTAACCAACGATTATTTCCAATTAATTTACGAATCTTTCATTTTCGCGTTATCATCTGTTCTTTTCTATTCCTTTCAGTTCTATTTCTCTTACATATTATTATAATTAATTCAATTCACTACACTTCTTATCTTTATTTAATTTGCCAAATCACGCTTCATTTGGTTGGCCAGGAGTTGGAACTCAGTCCTCAAGGTTTGCAAAGAAAAAAAATCGCGAATAGTCAAGCGTTATAAATCTTTGAACATAATTAGGTTGTTGGAAACAAAATTGTCTACTAGAAGGTGGCTGTCACAACGTAATATTTTCATTCATAGTGTGATGTGGAAAATTTAAAAAGAGTTTCAATACCTAAATTCAAATTTAGAAAGTCAAAAGACCATTCTACAAGTGTTTATTGTTTGAGGAAAAGCTCCAGATTCGAAAAATTTAGAATATAATTTATGAGAAAAATAATGAGATTTTCTACTAAAAAGTACCTTGTGATTCCTCGGCTTCCCTAATCCCGATTTGCTTCACAAATTTCCCGTAAAAAGGGGTCATTATAGTTCATAAACGAGTAAGAGACAGTACAAAAATTAACTGATGCTTATTGCATCTTTTAAATTATCCTGCAATCTGTTTATATGTTAAGCATATGGAGCAAATCCTACATCCCCTACACGTTAATATTGTAAAAATTTACTCATCTTGCGACTGTCAAGGCGAATTCGAGTCAGGACTAAGACTTGCAAGCTAGATCCAAGTTAGTTCATAGATGATCACATTATACTAACTTCGAGTCCTGTAATCTCTTTCTACTTAATGTAATCATATGTCTAATCTCGTAGCTCAAATCTTCCGATCTCTCTCTCTCATCCTCTACTATTATTCTTCTATTAAACTCTTCGCTTCTTATAAATGATGTCTGAACGATATTATTCCCTTCACTTCAATAATTATATTCTCAATTTACGTAAGTTACGGTTCATTCACAAGAAGAGGTTCTCAAACCCAACAACTTCAAGTGACAGCCCCAAGAGGTTAGTTGTAGGGAAATAGACGAGAGAATTTCATTATGAAATGTTATGCGAAATTCAGTACTTTTAATAGTATCAAAAATACAGAATCAAATGTAATGTTCGGAGAATTTTTGAATTAAAAGGGTAGAACGAGAATGTTATTTACTTCGAGGGTTGTTCAATAAGTCTTTTAGAAAATAAAAGAGATGAGGTACGAAGCATCAAAAATGGTTTGTTTTTAGTAAACATCATGACTCGCTAGACATCTGTTTAGGTCTCAGTTACTCGTATTCGTGATCATAACGCCTTTCGCATTCCAAAAGTGCTTCGTCATAACTTTTCCGACGATGAGACAATCTTCGACTTTTTTTAAAAAAAGATTCACCAGAAGCAACTCAACGTTTTAATTTTTGCTTGATTTCCGGTTTCATTATCATGAGTCCAGGTCTCACTGTCGGTGACAATCTAATTTTTATTTGGCAGCAAATGGCTACTAAATCAAAAATTTAGCTACTAAATCAAAACTTACTCATAAAATAATCTCAAACTTGTTTCAGCTCCATTTAACAGATGGCGGCACCCAATGATAACAAGAATTTACCTTAATGATGTCATCTGTCTTCAAACACAAGTACTTTTTGAATCACCATCGTAGTTTGTGAAATGTCTATTGAAAAGTACAAATGAAAAATCTATGGAACTTTTTAAATTTACTTGTTCTGATCAAAATCGTCCAAGAAGGACGCAACTGTTTGTTGATGACACGCTTTGTAACTCAATCCTATACGTCATACAATCACTAATCACTCGTAACTTTCAATAGAATCTCGAGACTCGAATTTATGAACAGCCAGCCACTCACTTAAATAGTGAAAATATTAATTTGTAAAAGATTGAATGTTCATATGCGGTCTCTATAGTCGAATGATCTTGGTCGCGAAGCCTCGAGTCGATGATGTTCAGATTGAGGCTGTTCGAGGCTTAATTCCACAAAAGATCTGAAGCAATGAGAAGTGCCTCAAAGTCCTCACGTGGTGGGGTGTGAATGTATGGAGAGGAAAGTACCAGCTCAGTTGTCTCCACCGTCACTTTACTTTAGCTCAGAATAACGAAGTTTGTCGCCAAGAACACTCATAGTGCTTTGAAGCAGCATTAACTCAAAATCAATTGAATGCTCCCACACAAACGAATATTTAATTGAAGTCGAATTTATTTAAGGGTACCAGAACATGCGAAGGAATTGTGTAATACTATAATTATAAGTTCTGTAATTTTTTCAAAGAATATATATAGTAACATCATTAAAAAAGGCGGTTTTGTGCTTTGTTTTCTACACAAGACGTAAAATATTTTGTACATTACGGAACATAATTTTTTAAAATGCTACTTGAATGAAAATATATCTGAAAAATCATGTTGATATTCAACTCGAAAGGTGAAGAAAAAAGTTTTGACTGAAATAAATATTTTTATAGTTCAATAAAATGACTAAAGCATTAGTATTAAGGACACAGAATTTCTAAGCTCTACGAATAATTTTTAAAACATTAATGTCACTAAAAGAAATAATCTTAAATTCAAAATTTTATTTTCTTCCACATGCCCTGGTACCCTTAAGCGAAATTTCGTTAATGTCTCATTCATATATGTATAGAGTTCTCCCAGAAAACGCAAAACCGATAAGACGAAGCAGCAAGTGACTCAACATTTTTAATGTATAGCTAAATTCCCTTTATACGTTTAATGTTACATGCTTACCATGTGACGTTAGGAGTCGAGTGATACCTCGTTTATTCCACTTATTTGTGTCATCGCGAGTAAATAATGTTCGCACCATGCAACAACTGCCATTCTGTAAGTACCCAGCTATTTCGCCATACCTCAATTAAAATATTACTTAATACGCACTGAACTTTAGTTGAAGGCTATTCATTAATAATTACTAAATAATAGACAAAGTCGTTAACTCTCGATTTTCAACTTAACTCAGCGATCCAATATTATGATTTAAAAATGAAATGTTAACTTACCAAATCACTCTTTCGGAACTGAATAGTTCTCACTAACAATAACTTCGAAGCGAAATACTTTGATTAGAATCCTCTTCAGTCCCCAAAACTCACACAGTTGCTTCAATCTAAATCATAAATCTCTGTCAGCAAGTCGTTATCTACTCTTTCCCTGTCAATCTATTTCCTTTATATATTATTATCTCCAAATCACTTCTCTTTCACCTTCATCTAATTTTTCTAATCACGTTTCCTTTTGGTTGGGAAGAAATTGTAATTTTATGGAATTCAAATTATTATAAAGTCCCCTAGGTTAGTGGAGTGAAAATAGCTCAACGTCAAAGCTAGAATCTTTTTAAATAATCCGACGGTCAAATAATTAAATTATGCTTGTGCAAATACCGAGAGACTCATCCCACCTGTGGAGCAAATTCTCAAACGTCCGCTACAAAAGGTAACCATAAACGTCTTCTTGTCAAAGCACTATTGAAAGCTGATTCAGAATTAATCCAACATCAATTTCAGTTCAGGACCAATTACTATTCTACAATCAGGACTACAATCTTCGTTCAATTTACTATTGCCGTTGATTCACCCAATTACCTATTAAAATCTCCCTTCTAAATTCCATATTCACTTCAATTTAAATAGTAATGTTGTTTTACATCATTCAAAAATCATGCATTTGATGTGCCTACAAGGATTTAGAAATTTGACCGGAACTAATTGCAACTGAGGAAGATCTTAAGGCCACAGCCTCTTGCATTGCTTTTCGACATATTTGGATTTTGACCGGCCGTCGCAGTTCTAAGCAGTACTTGTTGAACTGATTTGCCTATTGGTAATAGAACATCAATCTCTCTTTATATGGTCCTTACTTCAAAAACTTTCATTCTGACATGATATACATTTTCAGTGGATTCCTTCTCATGTTGGCATCAGAGGTGACAAAGTGGCTGATACCCTAGCTAAAGGGTGCACTTCAATGGATTTCACTTCGACCATTTTAACATTTCTAGAGACTTGCTCAAGAACCAAGTCTACTACCGAGTCGACCACTTTCGGCGTTCTCCTTCGACACATGACTGGTACTGTGGCAAGCGGAAGGGTGAAGTTTTTGAAGGTGATTAGGTCCAAAAGACTGCAATATCAAGATTTCTGAGTGGTCACTTGAGGTGCCTCAAATTTGACCAGGGGAATAAGATCTTCCCCGTCTGTAAACATTACAACTCTGAACAATCCTCCTCAGAATATCTTTTTTTTCCTGTCAGAGACTTTCTAGGGAGCACCCACTTACTTTTGAGTGTCTTAGGGCTCATGGATCTGATCTGGCCCTTTGCCTTTTCTGGATAGTAGTAGCAACAACAACAGAAATACTACAAGGGTTGTTCGAATGAAAAGGTACGAAACGACACTGTAGGTATAAATGAAAACTTTATTCAAAGTATACACCAAAGGCCTGAGCACAACGATCTCATTGATTAACGAGTCGAAGAATTCCTTATTCCCAGAATTCCTGGGGCCGTGACGAGACCCAGTCCTTGAGTTCGTCGTCCGAGTTGAAGCGCTTCCAATTTGGATGTTTTTTCACCTTGTCGATGAGATCGGCCGTGATGAGTTGTGCTTGTCTGGCCTGGTCTCGGGCCATCAACTTAGTTCTCACGGCCTGCACGAAGACGGGCACTCCATTTTCTCACTGACTCGTCGGACACACAGTCTTCCCCGTACACGGTTACCATCCGGCGATGAATAGCGGCCGATTTAACACCTTCAGCTGTTAAAAATCGCATATCACCTCAATGGTCGAGTTTTGCAATGTGAACGTTATCATGTCCTCTCACGCACTGCCGTGTCAATTGAACGGCGCTCCTTGTAATAGTCTATGCTCTCTCCTGCGCATGCTCTGATCCCTCCGGAGACTCCATTCGCATCCCAAGATGTCTCGCTACGTTCTCCCCCTGTAGCATAGGCTATGTTAATGGTTACGATGTTACGACGTTTCGTATCTTTAATTTGAATACCCCTTGTACATTGTCTTAGGCTTACAACGACAGTAAAAGAGAATTGAGCTCGACGACCCATTACAATCTATAGTGCTATGGTGTAATAAGAATGGAGCCATCCGTAATAATTTAAAAAAATAATTATCCTAAAGTACGGACAAGGCACCCCTCTTCGAATATAAGCTCTTGTTTTACTTTTAGTTTAATTTAAAAGTATTCTCCCTTTAATCCTCCGAATATATTCATTTTTATAATTTTAGTGGCATATTCATTTTCTTCCATGGCCACAGTTTTGGGTGATTTAAAAAAAACAATTTTTATATTCGATTTAACCAAAGGTTACTGAGAGGTTATGGTTGTGAGTGAGGGATCAGCAATGTTTCCGTCGAGTCACGGTTGCGAAACCTGGTTCCTCTAAATATGTAGCATGTAGAGAAGTTGAAGCGTGTTAAATCCTCCTTGACTCAAAGCCCCCGCGTTGGCAAGAGGTGAAATTTCGGGGAATTTGGTGCCAGCTCGGGTATCTACCTCGTTATCTGAACGGGATTCAAAATTACGAGATCTATCTTCAGTTGCTACGGTCTGATGATGCCCAGGTATCACTGCTATCACGCAATTGAGCCATGTTGATTAAATAAAAGTTCATACAGGAAAGAGGATATCGATCAAATTGATATTTGTTAGGTCCTTAAAATTATCTACAATTCAATTATTATGAAAATGGAGCAGTTCCCTTCACGCTTCTTCAACAAAAGGTTATGATGAATATTACTTTTCTGGAAAAGTTCTGAAGTTGGGTTCGGGTCAGGAATGAGTTTAATTTCAATATCAGCTATCTAAACTTTCTTATGCATCTCTTTGTACTATTCCTCTGCCTCCAATGTCCTTTTCTCTGATTCTTCCAACATCTAGATCTAAACTCTCACATAATATTCTCTACACTTCATCAAAATGCAACAAATCCGGTTTACATAATTCCCAAGTGGATTTTCAAGTCAAATAACGTCATAGAAATGCTCATAAGGACATTTGAAGAGAAACATTCGTGCGCAAGAAGTCACAATTCTCCAACGTTAATAAAAACAATTGATCTTGTATTTTCAACTACAACATTATTTTATAAGAATTATATTGATAAATTTTATTTCTTAATGTTTTTATCTTTTAATTGACAAATTTTATTTCTCAATTTTTTTCTTTTTAGTGTAATGAATATTGACAGGTTATAACAGGCTTAAATTTTTGTTTTAAAGCTCTAGGTTAAGTTTAAAATATTTTATGCTTTAAGAAAGGTGCATGGCGGTGAAAACACATTTTCAAAATTTTACAATTTCTAAATTAAAGTTTTCTTCCAGTCATGATTGCAAGCTGCATCTAATTAAGAATTTCTTTTTCCAGTTGCATTAAAAAGGCTGTACTTTCGGGATTTTACGGACGATCTAAGAATCGCCTTTTGTATCATCCGAGTAGAAAACAAAGAGCATTCTAACCAAACAACGAAGCGATTGCTTTGTGCACCTCGGCTTGTTTTCTCAAACAGTGATGTAGTTAAAAAGCACCGAGGACAGAGAATCAACAACTTCCCTCTCAGAAGTTAGATACGACTGTATTCTTGATGACACCCTAGAGAAGCCCTTTTTTCACGCTAGTTCCTGTTTTCACATGTTCTTGCAAGGTTTAACTCAATAAAACGTGTAACCATTTTCTGCAATCTAAGGCTGAAAGATTTTCTTTTATAAATTGTCTTAAGGTTGTTGAATAATTGAATTAAAGCCTGGGTTAGAAAATTGTTCTTACGAGAGGGGCTCAAAATTGCTTATGTTGGACACAGATGGCGTTTCTAAAGCAATTTGGAGTTTCCATAAGAAGATACACTCTGTCAAACGGGACCGAAACAAATTCAACACTAATTCATAGATTCGCTTTGAATTGCCATTTATTGCCAAATCCAAATTTGACTGGTATTGCGTCGAGTAGTCATCGTCGGTGAGATGCCATTAAACGTCTGAAACCGAGAAACAACAAAATGTGTTGTTTCAAGGGAATTTACTCCAAGCAAGGCGAAGATGGTCTCCTCGACCAGAAATGGCGAAGATGTTTTTGAGAAAAGGAAATGGAATAACTATCGACAGTCAATACCACCATGGTTTACTCATTCTCAATTCTAATACCCTATTTTTCATTCCTCTCACTAATGCTTTTAAAACCTCCCTCCTATATAGATATCGCGTATTGACTTTAACCGAACTATACAAAATATCGCTTTTAATTATAATACTCATTTCACAGTCTGATATATGGTTTCTCATTAAATGAAACAGGTTCTATATATTTTGTTTTTAAACTTTAATGTTGTATGGAATTTTAACTAAACGTGCTTTTTTTGAAAATATGTAGGTTTTGCTTAAAATATATATTATTAATTGACTTATGATCCAACACGTATTTTTTTAAAACTTTTAAGGGAAAATTTGCTAGTTTATAGAATGTTTCTAATAGGATAAACGAATAGATTTGTTGTATTTGGTGAGTTTGTAATGACTGTCTTTTATTGTTACGCTTTTGTGCCATATCTCAATCTAGTATATTAAACAATAACCACTGAACTCCAATTGAAAGCATATAAGAACCACTAAAATATTTATTTAATAATCATTGGAGGATAAATAAAGTCACTTTTTATCGATTGGCAAATAACTCAACAATCCTAGATTGAGATTCAAATATGAAATCTAAGCTTACCAAATCGTTCTGAATTTAACAGTTCTCACTAACAGTAACTTCGTAGTTAATACTTCAACTAACAGATCAATTGAAACGTCCCCGGCCTGACACATAGATGGCGATACTAGAATTCCATCCGTATGTTTTTTAGTTAGCCCTAACCCTCAAAAGTTGCGTGTATAAATTTGACTGCTGTCGGATCATTAGTTTGTGAATTATAGCATTTTGAGTGAAGCAACTTTTGTTATCGTGAAAAAAATGGATAAAAAGGAATTTCGCGTGTTGATAAAATATTGCTTTTTGAAGGGAAAAAATACAGTTGAAGCAAAAACTTGGCTTGATGCCGAGTTTCCGGACACTGCCCCAGAAAAATCAACCATCAAGGATTGGTATGCTAAGTTTAAACGTGGTGAAATGAGCACCGAAGACGGTGGACTCCCAAAAGAGGTTGTTACCGACGAAAACATTAAAAAAAAAATCCATAAAATGATTTTGAATGACCGTAAATTGAAATTGAATGAAATAGCTCTAAAGATATCAACTGAACGTGTACATCATATCATTCACGAATATTTGGGTATGAGAAAGCTCTGTGCAAAGTGGGTGCCGCGCGAGCTCCCTTTTGACCAAAAACAACGACGAGTTGATGATTCGGAGCAGTGTTTGAAGAGGATCAAGCGTAATAAACCCGAGTTTTTGCGTCGATATGTGACAATGGATGAAACATGGCTCCATCATTTCACTCCGAAGTCCAATGGACAGTCATCCGAGTGGACTGCACACGATGAACCCGCTCCAAAAGCGTGGGAAAACGCAACAGTCGGCTGGCAAGGTTATGGCGTCTGTATTTTGGGATGCGCATGGAATAATTTTCATCGACTACCTTGAAAAAGAAAGGACCATCAACAGCGACTATTACATAGCGTTATTGGACCATTTGAAGGACGAAATCGCCGAAAAACGGCCGCATTTGAAGAAAAAGAAAGTGCTGCTTCACCAAGACAATGCACCATGTCACTAGTCAGTGAAAACGATGGCAAAAATCCATGAATTGGGCTTCGAATTGCTTCCTCATCCACCGTATTCTCCAGATCTGGCCCCCAGCGACTATTTCCTCTTCTCAGATCTCAAAAGAATTCTCGCTGGGAAGAAATTTTCGTCGAATGAAGAGGTGATCGCCGAAACTGAGGCCTATTTTGAAGCAAAGGACATATCGTACTACAAAAATGGTATCGAAAAGTTGGTGTATCACTCTTGAAGGGAATTATGTTGAATAAAAAAAAACTAATTTTGCCAAAAAAAAAAGTGTTTTACTATGGTAGGCCGGGAACCTTTCAATTGATCAAGTTACAAGGGGTGTTCAAATAAAAAGGTGCGAAGCGACACTGTGGGAATAAATAAAGACTTTATTCAAAGTATACACCATAAGCCTGAGCACAATGATCCCATTGATTAACGAGCAGAAGGATTTCTTGTTCCCAGAATTCCAGTGGCAGTGACCAGTCCTTCACAGCGTCCTTGAGTTCGTCGTCCGAGTTGAAGTGCTTCTTTTTCAGATGTTTTTCCACGGATCAAACACTTGGAAATCCAGGGTGACATGTCCGGGCTGTAGGGTGGATGGTCAAGCTGCTCCCACTTCAACTTGGCCAATTCCGCTTCCGCAGTTTTCCCCGTATCTGGTCACCATCTGGCGATGAATAGCGTCCGGTTTTACACCATCCACTGTCAGAAATCGGATAACACTTCGTTGCTCCTCAATTGTTTGAATTTTGCAATGTGAACGCCATCTAGTCCAACACGCATTGGTGCTTCAATTGGACGGCGCTCTTCATTAGAGCCTTTGCTCTCTCCTGCGCATTTGCGGGTACCCATTCTTCGATTCACGCCGGATACTCTATTCGTATCCCTAGATGCCTTTTTACGTTCTGCCGTATCAGCACTGGCAAATATATTAACGGTTACGTTGTTACGACGTTTCGTACCTTTTTATTTGAACACCCCGTGTAGGATTCTCTTCAATGCACGAAACACAAAAAGTTGATGCAAACCAAATTATAAATATGGCCACGGTAGCCTAGTGGTTATTGTCACGGATTCTTGGACAAAAAATCCACCGAGTAGACGAGTCTAATGCATGTTAATTCTTTCGAGGCTCAAAGTCCTCCGGTTAGTGAGGTGTGGAATTTAGGAAAGGGAGTTGCCAGCTCTGGCGTTGCCCTCGTCATTTAACCGAGGCTCAAAATTAACGCCCATTCTGACTCTGAATAGACAAAAAAAAAATGTTCGAGAAAGTATTTCGTCTCTCGTTCAGAAGAACTACAAAATTAAATTCAAACGTCGAACATTCATTTAAATGAATATTAATAGAAAGTGTTTCACAATTGAAAAATTAAAACAGTATAAAGAAAATAAAAACAAGTTTTGACAATCTACTCTAGACACCATCTTACGCTTCTTAGTCTCATTAGCACTAGAGAACATTTTACTATATATAGTACTCCGTATGTATTTAATGTACTGTTTCGAGCATGAGATGACGCTTCCCTGTAGCAGTTCCCTTGTGAAGAAAAAAAAACATTTACAGAGGTGCCATCAATAAGTCAAGAAAAGTTTAGGCGATGAGCCCTTAAACTTAGCAATGAATTTGGCAACTTGATGCTTTTTATGACACATGGAAAGTACCAGAGAGTGCTGGAATGGAATCGATGTATTCACGTTGAAGAAAATTCCGGACTTTTCCAGAATTTACTTATGTGACGTCAAACTGGCCGGAAGAGGTATAAATACGCGGAAAGCCTTAGAGAGAGTAAGGAGTTTGTTCTTGGAGTCTATTACGGAATTCAACCAGGAAATCCACTGGAAGCTGTCGGAACTTGAAGGTGAAGCATGTTGGATGAATTAGTGGAGATGCAGGGGTATCTGCCGGAAATTGTCGGATCGCCTGGAAGTGCAGAACAATACTGCGGAGATTTGTCCGTGGAGAGCTGAACGTTTTTGATGTAAGTGTGACCGTCCTAAAAGTGCTGTTTCATTCCTGTATTTAATCTCAACAAGTCCAGTGTTTCTTGTTTGGGCTGTTAATGTCTAAGCTCTACTACCTCCTGACAATTTGTGAATAAAGCGTCATATGTCGTTATCCTCCTTATTGGAATGATTTCCTCGCATACACCCAGGAAATTTTTGTAACAATACTCTATACCAGGCCTGGTCAGCCTGCGGGGCTGGGTCATTTGAATCAAGATTTAAACTTTTATAGGGCATCGAATTCATCGCGCGCGCACGCACGCACGCACGCACGCACGCACGCACACACACACACATATCCACCCCCATATATATATATATATATATATATATATATATATATATATATATATATATATAATTCTGACCGCTTTAATAAAATGTGTTTCAAATGTGGCCCGCCGAAATAAAATGAGTTTCCAAAGCGGCCTACAAAGTCTTTTGTGTTGGACAGGCCTGCTCTATACAATTACATGTAATAATGAATAAATGGGAAGTGTAAAACTTTAGGAAACAAGAAATACATTTCACTATCTGACTGAACTTTACTGAAAGGATTACTGACACAACTAAACACTGACGGAAAATGCGACTCCAGCTGTATCGCGAACTGGCGGTCAAAGTCGACAAACGCCTGAATCCACATGAAAACATCTAGAGGCGAGTAGCTCGATTGGTGCAGGATTTAGAATGTGATGAACCATAGAATACGCACTATTAAAGAACACTGTTATACATTAATTAATACATATAAGAGGATTCATAAAATTCCCGAAAATAGGATCGAATTCAAGCGGATTTTCAAAACAGATCTGAGGCCGCCATTTTTCCACAAGATTCTCGAATAATTTTCTTTTAATTTAGAGAAGAAAATGTACCAATCAGTATTAAAGGAACCGAGCATTAGTTCAGTCATGTTCTTTCAATTTAATTTTAAAAACCTTTTCATGATATTATATTTGCGGAAGAATAATCTAAAAAAAGCTAACAGGGAACACTGTCACATGTTTTTTATCAGGCGTTTTCGTCGAGTTCCAGATACTTTTCTTTTAATCTATCATCCTATTTTCATAAAATAGACAAAAGCTGGAATTCCCTACGGATATAGGTTCTCTCAAAGTTATTGGAGCAGAAACAATTTAAGTAATCGATGATGCATTAGTGATTTTTAAAGGAATTAATTTTTTTTCATCTTGTTTTCTATGAATCCTTCATTAAGTAGTTATGGAATGGTATCAGTACAATGTTATCTGAATAAAAAGATCCCAATATATTTCTCAAGATTTTCCGCTGTCTTTCAAATTATTCTGCACTCAAAAAGTAACTAAAATTAACTTAGAAATCATTATTTCTTTTTAAATATCAGTATTTCACTTTGATTAATTCTATTTTCTAAAGATTATAAAAACTTTTGTTACTTAATTCATAACAACAGTAAGTCAAGTCTGTTAATACACATGAAGAAAAATGTTTTAAATTCATTTTTTTCTCAGAACGAGAATGTATTAACTTTTTGAACATTTACAGGCTATTTTGAATTCTAGACAAGTAAAAATTTTACTATTAGTTTAAAACTAATTTATAGCGTGGAATTTAGATTGCTTTCACTCCTTCATTTAGCACTTTGGGATTTTAAGTGAATTTTTTAAATTGAAAACATCTTCCAAAGGATGAAACTTGACTTATGTAGACCAGATAAGAATTATTGATTGGTTTGGCGAAATTAACGTTGCACTAGAAGTAACACGAGGGCCATTGGAGACGGACCTCGTAATTTTGAGACTCTTTCAAGTAACGAGTACGGCACCTGAGCTGGCACTTCCATCTCTTAATTTTCTACACCACGACAGGAGGAAGACTTTGAACCTTGACCATATTTATCGTGCATCAGCTCCGTTACACTGTAAGTCTTTAGTGGTATCAGGGGTCGAACCCACGACTCGACGAAATTAACCGGCCGCGAGTCCGTGACCATGACCACTAGGCTTTTGCGGTCAATAAATCTAAATACGAGGATATAATACCCGCATTTAGAAGTGTAAGAAGAGATCATATCACCGCCAGGAAAGATCTACATTAGATGAGTGAATCAAACCCTCATCTTTAAAGCTATTGAGGACTCGACCTCGATTGATTCGGTAGAGGTGAGTGCTTAATTTTTAATTATCTTATACACGTGTACGAGCAGGATATATTAACAGATAGAGTAGGCTAGGGATTAACTTCTTCAATATATTAATATGAAATATTCATGAATCTGAATAAAATAATTTCGTTAACATCACTGTATGACTTTCTATTCATTTGACTATTGATTATCGACTATTTAAATAATTAGTAACGGAAAGAAAAGGGAGAAATACAGAAGTGTTTAGAAATAAAATTATTGAAAAATAATAAATATTTAAATGAAAGTAGAGATAATATTTTACATTCCCCCTCCCCTTAAAATAAATACTGATTTTTCAAGTATAGGGCCTATATATTTCTTCATCTTTTCAACTGCCGTGTTGACGGAAAGAGTTTAGTTTTTTTATTAACGTCGCACTAGAAGCAACACGAGGGCTATTGGCGGTGGACCTCGTAATTTTGAACCACGGTCAAGTGACGAGGACGACACCTGAGCTGGCACCTCCCTCTCCTAACATCCACACCACGCCAACGGGAGGACTTTGGACCCCGAACAGATTTAACGTGCATCAGCCCCGGCTACACGGTGGGTCTTTGGCGGCCAAGGATCGAACCCGCGACTGAACGAAAACCGCCGGTCGCTAGTCCACGACCTTGACCACTAGGCTACCGTGGCCCGTTGACGGAAAGAAAACTTTATAATTAGAAGGTTACGTATTCTCGATCCATCTCAATAAAGAGCCCGTGAGGAACAATGACCGTTGTTGCAGGTTGAAAAAAATCTCAGAGTTTTAATGAACTCGGTTAGAACTTTGATAAATGGCAGCCATAGACAGAAATCTAGAAGTGCACCACCAATACTAGGCAACTGAGCAGATCAGAGCATCAATAGTTCAGCTTAAAACAATGAGTCATAAAACTCATCGATAACAAGTGCTACATTAATCCAACATTAGATGTCATTAATATTCACTGAGCAGCTTCGGAAACTTTAATTCAACTAAGATTAAACTGTACTATTTGATACTACTGATTTATTATTGATCAGCTCAATGTGCCTTAACAATTTAACTAAAACCAAACTTTATCATTCGTTACTATTAACTTATCGTTGACCGTATCAGTGCTTTAACAATTTTACAGAAACCACCAAAGAATACAATAAAAATCTTAGACTGTAGATCACTGAGTGGTTCAGTGAAACATTAATTCAATTGAAACCACACTTAATGGACTTCATCAATTTATATTGCTGAAATTTTAATATAAAAAAAAAGTGTAAATTTGACCATTTGTTGCTGTTTTGTGATTGTGATTATTTATTTACGTAGCACTGAGAAGCAACATGAGGGTTATTGGTGACGGATCTCATCATATTGAACCTCAGTCAAGTGACGGGGTCGACACCTGAATTGGCACCTCCCTCTCCTAACTTCTACACCAGCGGGAGTCCTTGAGTCATCGACCAGATATGACGTGCATCAGCTCCGCTACACTGCGGGTCCTTAGTGGCATCTGGTCTCGAGCCTGCGACTGCATGAAAAATACCGCGATCTTGACCAGTAGGCTACCACGGCTATTCGAACGAGGCGAACAAAGACATGAAAATATTAATATCTTGGTGTTCGTGACTAAATTTGCAATCATTTCAAGGTTTAGAAGACGAACAGAAAATGTGGTCTCGATTGACGAGACTTCGATTATTAACGTCGCACTAAGAAGCAACTCGAAGGCTTCTGGAGATGAGCGTCGTGATTTCGAATCTCGATCTCAAGTGACGAGGACCACATCTGTGTTGGAGACCCATTCTCTTAACTTCCACTCAATCCTAAAGTGAAACTGAGATTCGACGGAGTTGAAGAGCATAAACCCAGCCATACGACGAGACATTAAAGGTACGAGGTCTAGAACACTCGACTGGAGGGAAACAACCCCGGGCTTTGAGCTCTCGACCATGATCCTTCGGCTGCAGTAGTTATGTATTGAGGTTCGAAGTCCTCACTAGAAGTTAGAAGATGAAAGTATAAGCTAAGGTATCGACTTCGTTACCATACTGAGGTTCAAACTAAAGACATTCACCGGTAATAGCCCCCGTTTCGCTCTAATGTGGCGTCAAAATTTACATTTTCTATGTATAACGCAATTGCAGTTTCGTCTCGAGACAATCTATAAATGTTATGATTCGACCAGAAGATATGATTGTTCATTAACGTTGCGCGGAGAAACAACACGATGGCTATTGGAGATGACCTCGTAAGTTTGAACTTCGGTCAAATGACGCTTACACCTAAGCTGGCACTCTCCTCTCCAAATTTTCAGACCATGCCAACATAAGGACTTTGAGCATCGACAATTTTAACTTGCATCATCCCCGGTTACATGATGGGTCTTTAGCGGCCTCCGGGATCGAACCCATGATTCGACGAAAACTGCCAACACCAAATCCGCGATCATGATCACTAGGCTACTGCGGCCACCCGTTTGTTTCCTCTAACTAATAGACTGGCTCAGAGTTTCAATAACTTAATTAAAACCGATGAACATTATTATTATTCGATAAAGGCTAATTGAGCAATTCAATGAATCATTTATCTAACTAAAAGGAAACATAAAGTGTATCATCAGTCCTCTCTAAGAATCGTGGTGTAGTCTTAACAGTGCTAAGACTAGACTTAACAATCGATCGTCAATATCTCGTCGAGCAATTCAAAGTAGAATTAATGCAAGAAAGAACAGCAAAATTCTTCATAAATAACTCGTTGAGGAAATTCAGTGGTACATGTGTCCTAATAAAGCAAAAGAACGATGAAACCCTTTTTTAACAGCACATTTAAGATTTTAATAAGACTTTAATCTCCAATTAAAACCATGCTGTACAGTTTGTTATTTGACAGTGAGTGAATGGGAAGTTTTTTGGCACCAAAGCCAGATGTGGCTATGCGGAGGCAAACAAGATTCATCTGTGGTCCAATCGTGAAAAAGTTGAAAAAAAAAGACAAAAATTGGTGGACAAGGAGAGTCGAAAATAGAGAAGCATCGGTAGGGTAACTCAGGGGTGTGTCACCCGTGTTTACCAAAGACAGTAAACTCCATAGGAAAGAAAAAGATCCCTAGGGTGCCTTGGGGTCATCATGCCCGTACTTACTATAAGAAGGCAAGTCCCTGAGGTACCCTTATATAATATCAGGGGCAGGGTGCCCGGCTATTCCCTCAGACGCTGGGTACCCATTTTAGTAGTCTCTTAGTACATGCGTGAGCTATAGTGGAACTATTCTGTCATACCCTTTAACCACACGGGTCTGTACCGCTTGTTATCACTAACTTATTGAACAACTGGATGCCTTATTACTGTAAGATTAAATTTTACCATTCGTCATTATTATCTTTAGATCAGGTTAGTATTTCAATAATTCAACTAATACCAAAGAGCATTAAATATACTCCCCAGTTTTTCACAGAAATATTCATTGGAGTATTAAACCCACTTAATCTTATTGTTCTTTGTCAATAACTCTTGGAACAGGCAAGTACATTGTTAATATAATTAAGGCAAAAATATGTAGTTTCGATCGATAATTAATTTTAAAAAGTCTCAGCAGCGAGAAAAAAAGATTGCTCTTATTTTTTCTCTCACATCGTAAAAAAAGATTGAGAACTGGTCGACATATACCCGGTCTATAGATTAAGTGTCAATTATTGTTTACGACCGAGTGTCTGATATTTATTTCTGCTCATAAGCGTGACCCAACATCATTAAACATAATTCGACTGTAATGAAATGGATTGCTTCTCGGACGGCGCTGTGTAATCGTATCTGAGAGCCAGCATTACTTTTCTCCTTCTTTCCACAAACCGAAAAGAAATGCGTGACAAAAGCTCGTAAATAACCACGAAAAGAATGACTTACATTGAGTTACGCAATTAGGCGAAGATTGGCGAGCGACCTTCTCCAATCGCTAACACGATTTACTTCGAGATAATTAGCCAAATTGGCGAAGTTTATTGGTTTTGAGTTATTAGAAAAGGAAAGAGCAAATCTCGGCCAATTAGAGGCGCTTCGATGATGTGCGCATCCAATCCGTGAGTATGAAGGAACTCCGCCTACTCGGCGGATTTCCAACCAATGGAAAAGGATTTGTTATCGCGTGTTAGATGATGTAAGAGTTATCTTTAACCGATCGATAGGATTGTAAGTTTAGGAGAGAAAATGTTCGGAATGAGAGTGTTTCGTTCTTGTATTAGATAATTTTTATCACGTAAATGTACTGTTCTAGAATTTTCTAAGATTCCAATTTTGTGAGTGGAAAAGTTTTATTTTCAGAGTTTCTGATACTAAAATTTTATCTGGTTTAACAGAAAAAAAGTTGAATAAAATAACACATTTATTTTGATCTGAAACTTCAAATTCAGTACGAAGTAAAAATAAAGACAGGTTGAAAAAAAGAATTTGCTTTTTGACAAAATGTATTTTATTAAATCAACAATACTGATGATAAAAACTGTGAAAATAAATATTCTTAATAATAAGTTCACTAATAAAACGTTTGAATTATAAGTATTTTAGATAATTTTACATTTTGGTCAACCAGAATGTAATAAAATGAATTTTAAAATAAAATAATCTTAAAATGCAATGCAATTTTACGTCATTGGTTTTGATTGAAATAAATATATTTTTATATGTATCATAAAATTAACTAGTATAATTGAATAGTAAATTATTCCACATCCTCAATAGTTAAAATTTAACACAAACGAAAGGGTCAAAAAATTTTAGAAAATTACCATCAAAACTTATTTTAGCAGTTATGTTCCCCCCACTCCCGCCAAGCTGGTCAGAATTTAAATTATTACTTTTAGATTATTCTGGAATTTCGCGTTTCTAATACTCGATGCAAGAATGCTACCGGCCAAGAAAAGTCGAACTTAATATGAGGATGAAACCACACACGTTAACATTGTTTTTCTTACACTAGTACTATCATAGCAAGAAAGTACGTTTTACAGAAGGATGAATTGTTTTTAATGATGGAAAAGAGTAGCCATTTATTGAGTGACGTTATTTCCTCAATGGCGATACGTGAATTTATAATACAAAAAATTACGCATTTTAAAGCAATTATTTTTTATGCTAATGATGAAGAGAAATTCTAACAGAACGTAAAAAGAAATTTAAAAATTAAGAAGAGAATTTTAATAAAAATGGAAAATCTCTAATTACAAATTTTTAAATATTAATTATGATGAGAGGGTAAATTTTAAAATAAAATAGGAACCTCGTAAGCTATGGCCGTTGCCCCAGACCACGGGAGTGACTTTTTGTGCCTATTGAACAAACCATCTATTTGAGGGGATTATTTTCATTCGCTTTCCCCCTTTATTATCAACACACATACACACACAAGAATGGGGAATGTTCAGATCTGGGGAACAAGTATCTTGGTTCAAAGAAGACTGCCAAACGAGTAATGAAATCCTGGATATGGCTACAAGATTTTATAGGCGATCGACTTATCTCAAGAAATCGTTGGTCCCTGCATTCTATTACTATGGGCATTTTTTGACTTTAATCTGTAGGGATATGTAAATAACAAATTTTATGAAAATAGTTCTCAAACAACAGATGGTTTAAAAAATGGCATACTACTCAAAGACTACAAGAAGTCACTCTCAGCGGTCTTGAAACGCCTTTCTCAAATTATTTTGGAAATAATTTGGTTATTTAAATAATAGAAGTAAATGAGATGATGTGTCTCTTCAATAGTTTGAGAGCGCACGAGATCATGGCAAATATATATATGTATTCAGATTCTGCTTAAGTTTTGATCACGCTAAGCGGGATTTTGTTATTGTTAGGTCTTAATATTTTGTTCTTTTATCCCCTAAAGTCGGTTAATAATTGTATGAGCTGCTCAAATGGCCACTATAGTTGTCGATATAATTTTTAAATAGTTCTATAGAATTTAAAACTAATATAATAGAAGAAATCTAAAATCGCTTTCGATTACTAATATCTATAAAAAGCATGCACAATCGAGAGTTCACTTTTGCCTCCTAGAAAGAGGTAAAAATTTTGAGATTTTGTTGTAAACATAAAGTCAAAAATATTCTCTACCTTATGTTAGAAAAGTATTTCACCATCAGTGTAAGAAAAAGTATATTAAAACTCGTTGTTTTCTTATAGTAAATTCCCGATTGTCAGCACAGGCTATTCTAAGACACTCGGTATATTCGTTCAGCAGCTTGAAGCAGCTGTGATTTCAAAGCCGAAGACAGCTTTTTTCAACGGAATTTGAAAAGTTTAAATAATTTTTTTTTATTTAATGCTCCCGTCTACCTGCCAGTTTAATTTCGTGAACGTAATGTTAATTCTATAGAATTCCTATTTTTGCTCTCAAATCTTTACTGTTTGATCTATTTAAATTCAATAAAGTGCATCTGAAAGAGCAAAAAATAAGGAAGGCTTTTGTGGAATTACTTTTTTCTACGATTTTTAAGAAAATATTTCAAAATATTTTTAAAGACTGGAAAACTCGCAAATGAATCATTAAAATAGGGGTAAAAATATTTTAAAAAATGGGAGGGAAAAAGTAATTCCACAGAAGCCTTCATTATTTTTTGCTCTTTCAGATGCAATTTATTTCATTCAAATAGATCAAATAGTAAGGATTTGAGAGCAAAAGTAGAAATTCCATAGGATTAACATTGCGTCCAAGGAAACCAAAATGGCGGGTAGACAAGAGCCTTACGTTATTTGCATTTTGATTTGTTAAGTTCATGTAGTTTTAGATTTCATGTTGGATTCGAAAGCTATTTCACGAAATAATGTTCAGTAATTAATACGAATAAAAATGTTTTAAAACAGGACAGTGACCGAGCACACTTTAAGTTCTTAAAATATAATCATTATTAAATGCTTGATGATTGCGATTCGAGCACTTCTCGTTTGTAATCATTTCAATATGATGAATACTTATTCAGTGCGATTGATGATTGATTACACTTCCCGAAGGAAAAGATGCCATCACCGTTGCCATGTCGTATTATAAAAGTATAAAATTAAAAGAAAGAAAAAAAAAAAAAAAAAAAACGATTAAAAACAGCACGCTTAATAAGATTGATCTAAAAAATCGAAATTTTTTTAATGGATTTGCATGCAACTTCTAATAATGATTAAAATATCGTTACTTCAGTGATGGATTACTTGAAGTTATTATTTAATTATTTGAATTTTTTTGTAATGATATTTCCTTAATAAATAACCGTTATTTCTAACATACGTTTAATAATAACTTTTTGATCGACATTGATTTAAAACAAATATATAAATATACTACTTATTTAGTTAATAAGAACATTAAATTGATTGCAAATGCTAAAAGAGCATTTGTTTTAATTTGAAACTTATAAATTTTCATTATTTACCGTTTTTCAGCGTTATTGTTATGAAAGAAATGTAAGTTTTATATAACTGATTTATTTTAACTGATATGAAACCCCGCAGTAATCTAGCGGTCATGCACATGGACTCGTGGTCGGTGCTTTTCATCGAATCGTAGGTTCGAGTCTTGATGCCACAGAAGACCCGCCGTATTGTCGGGGCTGATGCAAGCTAAATCTGTAGAGACTCAGAGCCCTCTCATTAGCAGAGGTAGGTGCCAGCTCAGATGTCGTCCTCGTCACTTTACGGAGGTTCAAAATTACGAGGTCTGTCGCCAATATCCCTTTTGTTGCTTTCAGTGTGACGTTAAATAAAACCAAACCTTCAGCCGTACTGATATGAAACATTTTCACAGGAGGATTAATAATAACTATCAAATTAGAAATTATTTTGTTGTAGTATTTTTAATATTGAAAGGAACTGCATCGAACAGGAAACTGAAAATATTTTCTTCACTTATTCGATGCTTTACATCTTTAGTAAGCTTTACAAGAATATCTCTTGCCAAAATACCGTGTTGCTTAAAAAAGGTAGGTTGAATTATTATTAAAATGAAAATAAAAATATGCATAAAAGATAAAAGAAGATATTCTTCTAAAAGGAGACTTTAACAATTGAGTATAGAAGATGAGTATGATGCAGTACAGATCCACACATCATCATTACCAGTTTTCGTCATTCAAAAAAAAAAAAAAAAAAAGGATTTTTTTTGAATAGTAATTGTTGAAAATTTCAGTGGACGGTTGATAAACAAAATTCAGAAACATGATTGCCATTTGGTCCTTGGGTTAAGAAACAAATAAGTCCCGGTCTTCTTTTCTTCCCAAAAGTCGTAGGTATTCATTCAACACTGGTGTTCAAAAATTCTGTTTAACAAATACCTCGTTGCAGAACCAGTCGAATCGAAGAAGGAATTTATCAGAACCTTTCAAACTAAACAATTTTTCTTAATTTTTCAAATAAACAAAGCGATTAAATTATTCAATAGACAGCTGCATTATCAAATAAAATTTCATTCCTTGACATCACATCAAATAACTAAGTTTCAAAAAGCACTAATAATTTCTACAAAATATGCAAACATTTTAACGTTCAAAAACGATTCCAAAGTTAACAAGAAAATTAATAAATTTCAATACCTTTTCTATAATTTTTTGTTAAGTAATTCTTAGCAAATAATTTTTTTTGTATCTTTAAGTCAATCAATTCACTTGTTCAAATTCATTTAAATCAATCAGTTTACATGTATAACCATACATTTAAATTACATTTAAATCAATCAATTAGTTTTTACTATGGCGGAGAATTCTTTCAAGGAGTAGGGTAGATACATGCACGCCTTACTTGAAATTGTGTACTGTTTTATATATTTTTAAAAGATTTTAGTAGTGTTTTGTGATTTTTTTTGTAATTTGTTATAGTTTTTTTATAGGATTAGATAATTAATTTATTTCTGCATTTGTTTTGTCGTGTTCATAAAGTTTTTATATTTCATTCTACTGATGTGATTTAGGTAAATATTTTATTTTACATTTTGTTTTAAAATGCTTATTTTTGTTATAATTTTATTTTAATTAAATATACTCTTCTTATTTAGTTTTCTAATTGGTTTTACAATATTTTAGATTTTTATTTAACTGTAATTTTGTTTTTTGCAGTGAAATTGAAGATGTTTACTATACTTAATTTAGTTTTCCGAGTCTGCTGATTTTTGGTTTGTTACCATATTTTATTGAACATAATTTTCTGAAGTATGATTGTTTGATCAGTTACTACCGGTATAAACACACATTATTCCATTCGAAAGTAAGAAACAGAATAAATTACATTCTTTCCATAAATTCGAATTTTTCTTTTCTATCATTTCACTTTCTTTTTAATTGTTTGATTCTTTAAGAGTTTGTTTCAATTTGCTTCGTTATTTAAGCAAAATTTGTACGATTTCTATAAATAATAATTTATATTTTAATCATTTTCTTAAATATTTAGTTTTTTTTCTATTAATATTGTTTAGTTAGTGCTGGATCTTCTTATATTGTTAAGTACTGTGTTTTGTACTATTTTGGCTTATATACACTCTATAACAAAAAAAGACATTTAGACCAAACATACAAATGATTAAAATTTGGTGTCCATTGAAAGAATAGTGGGAGCTACAGCGTGTCGAAACTGCTCTCTCAGCAGGTATATATAAGAAGCGATTCTCAATCAGAAGGTCAAATTTTCTGTTGTATTGCGATTTAGGATACCTTTCATATGATATATGAAATTAGGACTTATTTATTATTAGGATTTAGGACTGAAAAATGCCTCGCCGCAGGATTAGAGCTCATTACGAGCAACTGTCAGAGTTTGAAAGAGGTCGCATCATTGGATTGAAAGAGGCAGGTTGGGAAAAACGGAGAATCGCTCGTCATATGGGTCGAAGCGATGCAACGATTAGAAGGTGCTAGTGAGAATGGGTAGACAATGACAGATTTCTGCGTCATGATGGTAGCGGTTGACTAGAGCCACAGCAGATCGGGAGGACACACGGATAGTCAGATTAGATGTCACAGAGCCTGATTCATCGCTATCAACCATCAAACGTGCGACCCGCACACGGATAGTCAGATTAGATGTCACAGAGCCTGATTCATCGCTATCAACCATCAAACGTGCGACCCGCACACGAGTGTCCACCATGATCATTCACAGACTGTTGATACAGCAAAATATACGCTCATACCGACCGCTACGCCACATGCCACTCGAGTCTGCACACTGTCGAGCCAGATTACAGTGGTGCTTGGCCCAATCAGATTGGAATGATGCTGACTGGGAACATATAGTGTTTAGCGATGAATCTCGCTCCTGATGATCTTCAAAGATGTATCTGGAGACGCCCAGAGCAGCGTGCCGATTCTGCTTTTGCACGCCACACAGGCCCTCAACCTAGAGTTATGGTCTGGAGTGCTATTTCCCTTTGGTCGCCATTAGAGGCACACTTGCCGCACAGTGGTACGTCGACAACATTCTGTTTTGCTACCATTCCTTTTGCAGAACCCTGGCCTTATTTCTCAGCAAGATAATGCCACACCATATATGGCACGTGTTGCTATGAACTGTCTTACAGCTTGTCAAACACTTCCTTGGCCAGCCAGATCTCTCTTCAATCGAACATGTCTTGGATACGATGGGAAGGCGACTGCATCTACCAAGGAATGTTGATGACTTAGCCCGACACTATGGCAAGTCATCATCGCTATATGTTGATGACTTAGTCCGACAATTTGACAAGAAATACTGCAGGAGACCACCAGGGACCTTTATCACTCCATGCCACATCCAGTGGCAGCTTGCACCCAGGCTATAGGTGGTTCAACATTTTATTCAGTTCGTTACTTTGTAACTCTGAAATAAATCATTCAATTTTTCTGAAATTGTAATCATTTTCTATTATGTACATAATTTTCCTATCGGACAACTCCTTCTTGGTGAGTAGTGTTTTGTTATAGAGTATATATATATATACAGAAATGAATCAAAAATCTAAAT
Source organism: Nephila pilipes (assembly GCA_019974015.1). Classification (NCBI taxonomy): domain Eukaryota; kingdom Metazoa; phylum Arthropoda; class Arachnida; order Araneae; family Nephilidae; genus Nephila; species Nephila pilipes. The sequence goes on along the minus strand of BMAW01014999.1, from coordinate 9,848 downwards.
TAATGCAGGAACTCAAACTGAGATTATTCATATCTTAGAATAATCAAAACATAATATGCTTGTATATCACGTCTGTAGATCCTGGTCCTTACGTGCCTCCGAAAGAAAGACTAATATTACAAAAAAGTTCATTTGCTTTTAATGAATAATCAGGTCTGATTCAGTAATAGAGCTTGTAAGCGGAATCCGTCTCACTTTCCGGTTTGGAATCCTCAATTCACACTATCCTCTAATCCTGTCTCTTTATTTTATTAGCTTAAACCTACACCTGACTTTGACGTTTTAAACTCTCTCTACTAAAACTCATACATAAAGATTCACTTATACCTGAGTGTCTACAACTAAGCACCTATACACGGTTGTTAAACAATGTAGGTTATCCAATTCATCATCAATCTATAGCAGAATATCAGGCTATTAGCAAAGTACCTTCTAATTTTGAATCAAGTTTGAGAATGATACCTCAGATGGTGTCTCTTGTAACTTCCCAATAATGTGAAGATTTTGGAACCCAATCCTGATTAAGGACCAGTGGATGCAACTATTCCACTTGAATCATCTTTGGATTCGAGTTCACGGCTTGACTTGAACGTCTTCAAAGTGACTCATGACTCCTATGCAACGGTTTCGAGAATGGAATAAAACTCTTGAGGAAAATCAATGAAGTGTTGACAGAATGGTATATAATGGAAATTGAAAGGGATGTAAAAATATGTATGGTATTGAAGTTATAAAGTTGTATGCTAGTAAATGATATTAAAAAAGAAAAAAAAACAGCTGAAATGCAACCAGCATTAAGTTACTTTAACTTTGAAAACAAACTTTTGTAACTTTATTAAACTATTTGTTTAATGCATGAGCTGTGTTGAAGTTCGGCAATAATTATTAACTGTTATGAATTATCATTTGCGTACTGCACGAAATGTAAGCATCAGTAAATAAAAAATTTAAACTACTCCTCATGTTTTATAGAATATTTAATATATTAGACTATTTTCTATTTATTAGTTTCCTAATTATAAACAAGTTCTTGCTTGAAAAACTCGAAATAAATTCTATTCCATTAGCAAACGAAACTAAAGTATCAAACAAACGTAAATTGTTATTATTTTAACTTTTTCTTTGCATAGATATAAGAATTTACGTATATCTCCACATTCATTTCGAACTATTAGCAGGGATCTAAAAAAATCCGTTTATCGCACTGCAGATAAACAGTTCGAACTTTTACGTTTATCTTTGCGTGCGCATTTACAATTCTCGGGGAAAAAAAGCTCGCCATATCTTTGCCCCTACTAATGGGCGGTTAGATTATTACTACCGTAATGTTCAGACTTAACAAGAAAAGTTCAGGCAATCGAATTGTCACGACATTTATCTCTGCCCGAAACAGCTGTTGGCATTTTCATGATTCAGGATTTGGGAACCATAAATACCGATTTTTTTTCGCTCCCTTTCATTACTGGTGGCATAAAGGGGAAAGAGGAGGAAGATTCGGTGTGTTGGCGATGTTTTGGGGACATATGCAAAGCATTGATTGTTTGGTTACAAACAGCGCTTTAAATGTCTGCCATTCTAATTACCAAAACGGGTTTTAATTGCACGGAGGGAAGCATTTGGCGATGAATTTCTAAGCTGGCGAATGAGAATCTAAGTAATGAATATATTTATATTCAACAGTTTTTCTTACTTTCAAAAAAATTAGCTTATGATTTGAAATTTGTTTGGGTAAGACTTCTTAAACATTTTAAAATATTTCAAGAAGATCATTTTATTTACAGAATTTAATATTTTTTCTAAAAAAATCTCCTTCGTGATAAGAGTTTTAGAAAGTATCGTAACGCACTCGTGTCATTATTATTATTATTTTCCAAAATATTTAATCTCTTTAATCAGATTTAGAATAAGCCTTATAAGAATTCAGTTATATTACAGATGTGAAGCGTTTACTAAACAGCATCCCTAATCAAAGATTGTGAATGAAAATTCTGCTTATTTTAATAACAACAAAACTGAACCCGATTCCTAATATATTTGCAGAAATAGGGGCTCCTCGCCCAGTAAATTTCTGGTCACTAGATCCCGATCAGGAATAAAATCTTCTAAGACTACTTCACACCTTCTCTCTTCAATATCGTTACTCGTAATTTTCGCTACTTCCTCTATTACCTTTTATCAATCTGACACTACCTATCTATCTCATAATATTAATTAATTACACTTCTTTACGAGAGATGTTCCAAAAGTAAGTTTCGTAATTTTTTTCTTGTAGGAGCAGATGGAACACCAGGTGAAACAAAAAAAAAACCACCGTAAGAATCTGTACTCTCGTTTCTGAATCAACGACAGAAGATGGGTCAGCGGAGGAGGAAGGATACATGCGCGGAGCGACGTAAAAAGAGAGTTGCAGCAACCCATCGTGTCCGAAGTTACGACGTTATTTGAAAATAAAACCATTGTCGAAAGCAAGGAGAGATTGTGAAGTCACGTGAAATAATATGCGCCAGAGATGTTAGCAGCGGATCTACAATTTGCTATAGTGGAGGATAAAAAGACAAAAAGAAAGAAAGAAATCGCTCGCTGATTGTGTAATGAAAATTTTTATGAAATGTACTTATTGGTACATTTTTCAGTTCTTTTTTCAAACCGCTAAAACACCCCCAACATTTTTTAGGTCGTTTGATTGAGGAAGTGGATTTGCATATAGAAGCAATACATTAACAATTAAACGTCCAATTTTATATCAGATTTAACCTGGTACAAAAACTTATGTAGATCCATTATTTTTTAAGCCGATTTGAAAAAAAATCAAAATATGCTCAGCATTTTATTAAAATGTGTACTTTTTGAGCTGGGAAATTTTGGGAGAAAACGTTGTACCTGCAGGAAAATACGGAAAAATGATGGGAAAAAGAGGGGGGGGGGGCAAAAAATATCATCATATTTGAACTAGAACGGGTTTTTTTTGCTGAGAATATAGGTATGGCTCCTTTCTCACATCAGAGAAGCCTCCAAAGAATTTGGATACGAATAACGGAGCAATTTGTATAACAAAGAAACAAATTTTCAAATTTGTATAGGTGTTTCGCAACTCATGGGTAAAAATTTAATTAGTGATAGCAAACATCTGGACAAGCAATTTTCACTTTACAATACACAGGAGGAGTGCAAGTGGTGAACCCCTAGATGGCGTTGTAATGAAAAGAATCAGGCGCAAGTTTCCTTACTCATTTTTACTGTAGATTTCAGGACAGGCATGGAGACATACAGCAATCAGAAAAAGGATATTCCTCTGAAATCCAAGGTAGAAATATGTAAGAAAACTCTAGCTTTATCTTTCCGTTTCAGCGCCGTCTAGTGGTTCACCGCTTGCTCTTCGCTTGTGCATTGTAGGGTGAAAATTGCCCGTTTAGATGTTTGCTATCACTCCATAAATTTTTGCCGATGAGTTTCGAAATACCCTGTATATTAGATACTGATCTATATATGATAATATATAATCTATATTGTAGAAATATCTTAAAGTTACTAAAAACATGGAAAATTTCAAGCAATGAAAAACCGATTCAACCTTAAATATAAAGCGAAATTATCTTATTTCAAATTAAAAAAAAAATTAAATTTACTATACTGTTAAAGAATGTTATACATGTACTAGCTCAGAGCTAAACCTTATTTTAAAATGCGGAATAAATTGATTGACAGATTAATTTTCATTTAAGGTCACACAAGCAACTTGGGGATATTGGAGGCAGACCTCGCCATTTTGAACTTTGGTCCAATGACGCAGATTACATCTGAACTTGCATTTTCTCATCCAGACTTCCAAGCTCCACCAATAGGAGACTTGGAAGCTCGACAAATTAAAAGCGCATAAATCTCGCGATATGGGGGGTCCTTGATGACGTCAGGAACTCGAACCCACGAATTGACGAAACAATGCCGGCCATGAGTTCATGAAGATGATCACTCTTGGCAATGTACTTCATTTCAAGATCCAATAGCCTTAGGCTATTCTTTCTTGCTATCAGAAGATGACCATTAGACTTTCGCTCCGATGAAATAACTGAATATATTGAGTAATTTAATCACATTAATCTAGAGGTCCTTACTTGTATAAGAAAAAGAAATAAGAAAATATTGAGTCTTTCTGATCATTCTCACTCGATGCATTTCAATATTTCTCTTCTAAATTACATAAGTCATGATTTATTCACAAGCAGAGGTTCTGAAATCAAATAACGTCATAGCAAAGCCTCAAAAGGTTAGTTGACTAGAAATATATTTGAGAACCCCGTTATTACATGACATGTAGATTTTCGTAAATGTTGTACACTGTAATGAGAAGTTGAACTTAAATCACTAAAGCCAGATTATTCAGTCGTAGAAGGTAAAGAAACTGATAATGAGGAGATTGATAATGAGTTAAGGATATATTTTCTAAGAAATAAATTGATTCAATTTTTTTATTATTATTGTCTAATTCGTTGGGATCATTGTAGACTGAAATGTCAATAATTTTTTTTTTTTTTTGGTGAGCAATCTCTGACACAAATCTTGATTCCACTAAAACAATTTCTTCATTTGAATCTAATAAGTTTAAGAATTCTAATCTGGAATCGAATATAGGAGTTTATCATTTGGTTGTTGCTCAAAATGACAATGTTTGTCAGCGGAATTCATTAAGTGGTTCTATTACAATCTTTATATAAAACAATAAAATAAAATCAAGATTAATTCTATTTGTAAAAAATTAAATGCAAATATTCAAAAAAAAAAAAAAAAAAATTCTTTCCCATAATATAAAACAAAAAAGACGTATTCAATAAAGATATACATATTTTTTACCGTTTCAATTTGTGAGATTCATGCCAAAAAAATTCGCCAACTCCAGAACTATCAAACCCTCTATTACCAAGAATCAGTTATTTAGCAGGTCTCGGTGGCAACAGCTGTGGCGTGTCCAGAGCCCCCTACGGGTCTTCGTGAGTGTTAATGACTGTATCAGGTCGGCGGGGGGAAACGAATCGAACGTCTGTCCGGAAAATTGCACCCCCCGTTTGACATCGGAGGGGGGAGGATGAGATAATAGCACGTGTACAGTACCGATGTGTTACGAGTGGTGAAAAAAAAAAGGAACTTGGACACAATGTGCTGTTGAATATTACATGACTTGATTATTACCTTTTTGATTTGGCATTTGTTAGATAAATTGTGCGGTAGATAGGAAAAAGTTTCAGTTGAAGTATATAGGGGGACGACGTCGATCAATGCGTGTGATTCCCCCCTTTTATGGGTCTAGAAGGTGATTGATTGGACAATAATGGGAGAAATGTTTCGCGGCTTTTGTCAATTTAGAAGTCATGGATATGTCGTTAATTTGGCAATGGCATGGAAATTAAAACGCTCGTAGAGTATTTCATTATTTGGATGGGGAGGAGTGTTCTGGACGAGTACAGAACCTCAGTTTTTTTGAAAGGAATTCTATAGACACATTGTAAGGGGAGTTTGAAAGATCATATCTTCTTTTTCATGCTTAACAATTTAAATTAAACAATATTAAACAGAATATATAAAAATATTTGTTTAAAGTTGGAAAATTATTATTTTTCATCAAAAAACCGAAAAAACAAATCAACTGCTACGCTTAGTATTACGACATTTATAAAAATCTTTTCGATAAGATTAACTCGAATTACTATTGTGACAGAAAACTAAGTAGCACTTTAAAATCCCAATCATATGAAAACCAAAAATATTTTAATGACGAGTTATTGAACAATATTTCCCTTTGGAGGCCTCACAAAGTGTAGATTTAAATATTAATCATATAAGTTCAATGGATAAATATTCTTGATGTAAAACAATAAACTAAACTCAATATATATTTTATTCAAACAAAATGACAGAATAAACATCTGTGATATTTTAACAAATAATTACAGTTGGAAGGGGTCGTGATGTTGGGATAATCGCGATTTTCTCTTCACTAGCCTAGGGGACTTCATGGTAATTTGAATTGCATGAAATTAAAATTTTTTCTGAACCCAAATGAAACATTTTTAGGTAAATTAGACGACGATGAGATGTGTAATGAACTGAATTAGAGATTAACAAAGGGAGAGCTTAGAGATTACTTAGTTAATAAATTTTAACTCTTAAAATTTTAAATCTAATTTTAAAATAAATATTCATTTGTGTTTTTTATTTTCTTTTTTGATATCTTATGCATCTTCAACAGCATTTAGTTCTTCCACAATTTTAAACCAGGAATGAGAATGAATAGTTAAAAATAGTCTAATACTTTAATTGTCGCTATTTTGATTATTGAAAATGTATAGAGCGAGTAATTATGTACGAGGTGTGACTTTTAATGAACGAGATTGACGCTGCTACAGGAAAAGTACGCTTGCGCCAAATGCCAACAAAAGACAGCTGTTTAGTTTGAAGTCTTCTCTTTCGAATGCAGTGTCTCTCGCTTCTGTAAACAAATCCTTATACCCGTAGCCTTCGTTCGCATTCGAGTTATTATTATTTTTTTTCATCGGGAAAATATGAGAAGTGAGCAAAAAATTGTTGTGAAATTTCACATGAAACGTAGGAAAAAAAAATTACAGAAAATTATAATTTATTGAAAGAAGAGTATGGTAATGAATGTTTATGGTGTACACATGTGTTTGAGTATTTTAAGCATTTTCAAGATGTCCGAGAAGATGTTGAAAATGATTCACTCCCAGGTCGCCCTCCCACGTCAAAAACAGATGACAATATAAAAAAAAATCGGTAATTTGGTTCAATCTAACTGTGGATTAAGTCACCGTCTTATTCGTGTGATTGGGGAGACTGTGGGAATAAGCAAAGAATCCTTTCGGCAAATGCTTCCTCCAAAACAATGCTTCGGCTCATTCCACATTGTCTGTCAAGAGGTTTCGAGACAAATACAGCATCCAGTGTTAGACCATTCACCTTATTCTCTGGGTCTTCCGCCATGCGACTTCTATCTGTTTCCTTAGGCTGCATTAAAAGGAACAAGACTTGTGTCGTTGAAGCCGTGGAAGTGAAAGCGGTGCGCGTCATGAAGGAGCTGACAGATGACTTCCAGTACTGTTTCGAACAATGGAACATTCGCATGGAGCGAAGTAGGGATAGAGGAGAGATGTATATTGAAGGTGATAAAAAGTAAATATGTGAATTATATCAAAATAAAATGTTTTTCTGCGTCAGTCACGTTATTTAACAACTACACTTCGTGTATAAATTTAGGTTTGGTATTATATTCGAGCCATTAAATTTCCTTAAGTATTTAACTTTAATTTAGGAATTTTGCTCGTGCTTGCGTAATATGTACCATTACACAGTTTCGAAGTATTTTCATAAACATACTTTCAGAAACATACGCTTACAGAATATTTTAATAGATAGAGGAACTTATACAATAAATAATAATTAACATCTACAGAACCTTAGACAATAATTTAAAAGTTATTAAATTTTTTAAAATGTTTTTATTTCCATAGAAAAATAAAGAGAGTAAAAAAAAAAAAAATTAAAATTGGACATATTTTTAGAACGTTTTATATACCATTACCTGGTTTTTAACATGGTATACTGAAATACAATTTTGAATATATTATGAGTTTTGCTGTTTTATAAAAACTAATAAACAATTCAATTTTTTAAAACAAAACTGAAATTTTTTTTGAACATTCAAAGATATCAATTAGTATACTGAAAGTATCATTCAAAAATGAAAGAATATCCCCTTTTTGGAAACATTTCTATAGTTTATATGTGTACAGTTTGTAATAAGTTTTTTTTATTTTGTTTCCTATATATATATATATATATATATATATATATATATATATATATATATATATATATATATATATATATATATATATATATATATTTACAGTACAAATCACAACTTATCAAAACATATAACAATCTATGAATATCGAAAACAAAATCAATACTATTAAGAGGTAAGAAAAAACCTGTACATTTAAGGAAATTATTAAAAAAATAAATTAATATTTATACAAATAAGATAAAAAATTAAATATTATAATAATTATAAATTATTTTATATTATAATAATAATAAAGCAATTCAAAAATGAAAACCAAAAACTCAAAGGAAAACTATCTATCTGTGAAGGAAATTAAAAATCTATGAAGGAAAACAAAAAAATTGTAAGAATTATTTAACTCTTAACTTTCGTAATTTAACTCTTACGAAAATAAGCGAAAGTCCTATTTTCGCAAGAGTTTTTCATTTGAAGACATTTATAATTCGACTATTGGTTACTTTTTTTTAACTATATGATTTTTAGTTGTTATATATATATATATATATATATATATATATATATATATATATA
>BMAW01014981.1:0-15729 GCA_019974015.1 Nephila pilipes | reverse complement strand
TCTGATGATTCTTTCATGGTGTTGCATTTTCTACAAACAGCAGTATAGTTTCAAATTTGATTCAATTTTTGTTCAATTACTTTACATAACTAGTTCTATAAATGTTTTCTTTTGTTGATTTTGGATTGTACTTGTTTTCTTATTTTTATATGTTTCTAATAATAATTTCATTGCTTTATCTTATACACACGGACGCACGCACACAAATATATATATATATATATATATATATATATATAATGTGTGTAGGTGGTTGTGGTGTCCTTAGAGGCTTAATGGGAGTCCACTTGGCACCTACGTCCTGGGGGGGGGGGGCTTATAGCCGGATTCCGTGATGATTTTGACTTTTATGTTAACAGAGGAATCAGCATTTGGAATTATCCTATTTATTTACTAGTAGTTGAATTAATGATATATACAGAGTTACTTTTTACAAAGACATATCTATTTAGAGAACTAGCTCTTCAAATACTGTTGATGGCAATCAATATGCATTCTAGCATCCGGAGTAGGACACATCAATAATATTAGGAGCGAAGCTACGAGCTAGCGCTACTGAGGGAAGAGCTCTGACGCGCTAAATGTGGAATATAGATGAAAAGAGAAGAGAGGCAGAGAACGATGTACTCTGCAATTTTGTTTCAAAATAGTGGGCGCTGCATGAGCTAACTCATTATACCGATTCATGGTACCATCTATCGAGCAAATAAGGAACTAATTTTACAATATTATTGAAAGTACAATTAATAAATTAATAACTATCCGGAAAATCCTACACACACACTTATATATATATATATATATATATATATATATATATGCGTGTGTGTGTGAGAGAGAGAGAGAGAGAGGGAACCAATTATTAATAAAAGACGTTATGCTGATGTAAATAAAACGAGTCATTAATCAAGAAATACCGAGAATGGAAATATGATTATATCTGAATTGTTTTCTATTTTTAGAACACGAAAAAATATTTTAGTACAAAAGTACCGACAGAAGAGTCAATTATTATCAAATCGGTATTAAAGTTTATAATTTGTATCCGAAAACAGTCATTAATTTAAAACTCATATACCATTTAAGATCATGTAATATAGTGGTGAGAGATAAGCGAAAAAATTTTGATGACTTACATAGACGCATATAGTCTAAAATAATTAGCAAACGAATTATGTAACAGGGGACGAAAGGCCCGTTGTTCAAATAAGAATGATCCTCATCAATTATATTTTCACAAAATAAACAATGATAAGTTGCCAGAAATATCAAAAAAAAAACTTTTTTAGTCCTTGTGATAGAAATCTAAAATCAAATCACGAAAACTACTCTCGCCATAAATCTTCCACTTGATACTGAAATGCTGGACTGATCAATAATGACATTTAAAAAAATTCTCAGCTTGATTAGATAATTCAGTTTCGAAACTATTTGCCAAATACAAAGGGTTTCATTTTCCCTTTTAAATCTTTCTTTTAATTTTATTAGAGTGGCATAATTCATAAGAGTCCTGCATTCCTATTCTGGCTGCCAGCACAAAGTTTGATACTTTGAATGAAAAACTGGGACACATGGGCAATCGAATTATAAATGTTGGAGATATTTGTCAAAATACTTGACGTTATTCAAGAAATTAATTCGTGACATATTGATTAATGTTAGCAGTTGACAGCAACTTCAAATCATTTCCTTTTACCTACAATGGAAAAAAGTAACCTTTCTGAATAAATAGATACTTTTTTTTCTTTCTTGATGAAATATTCTTAAAGTATAAATTTAAAAAAATGTGCTTCATTTTAGCTTGTTTCGCTTTTCTTATAATTCAGACTCAGAAATGCGAAACGTATATTCAGGCGAGCGCTGCCTTTTGAAACCGATTTAAAATAATTACTGTGGCTCAGTAGACAAGCATTCTGACTGGGGCAAAAAATATTAGTCTGATGTTAGTTATTAGTAACCTCTTATCTGTTTATAAGTTTAAGCTCACGGTGGAATATCTATCACACATTCTCAACCCAGGAAATTTTTTTGCTAATCGGGGATTTTCCGAAGAAGACAAATTATTTTTGCTGACATCTTTTTTGTATACTTCCTTTGTTATGTTAAGTGTCGTTGGAATTTATTTGTTTATGTCAACACTTCAATCTCTAATCACGATCTGCATAGGTGCACTATGGATATTGATAATGCACTAGTCGTACTTTAAGAATGAGAATGTCTTAGAATCATGTAGTTTAAGATGGTGCTGTACATTCAACGAGTGTGCTAGCCTGGAAAAGGATACTATTTGATGTTTACTATCAAGATTATCGCTATGATAAAATGTGTAGCGTTTCAGTTCCATCCAGTTCCTCTCCAGAGGCAATGACGTATATTTGCGCCGCAATCAACCGATCGGCTCATGGCGCGATTATGTAATTTGGCTCTAAACGATGTCAGCCAATTGCCGCAAGGCGTAATTTATGATATATTGTCTCCAGGAAAGATCAGGGTATGGCTTTCGTCGAGGGACGACAATGCTATGAAAGTTTCAAATAAAGCTTTATTTTTATAATATGACTAGTAATTCTGTCGTCGCATCCTCTTCCTAAAATGTAAGCGATATTCCTTTTATAAAAAATAAGTTTTGTCTTACCTATCGGAGGCTCTAACCAACTGAGTCACATACTTCTCAGTAATTTTTCAAAATACTGTGAAATTTTGTTTTAAAGATCTGAAAACTGACAAATGGATAACTAAAAATATTTTCTAAAATCAGAGAAAAGCGCAATTCCACAGAAATATTCTTTATTTAATTATTTTTTTGTTCTTTTGAGTACATTCAATTGATTTCATATACGAGGGTGTTATGAAACGTTTCCATCCTAACTAAAATACAAGATATTTTTCCTTTAAATTTACTTTTTATTTTTCTTCATAGTCTCCTTGTAAGTCTATACACTTCTCCCATCTCTTTAACCCGTCCAAACAGTACACACACACACACACACATATATATATATATAATACTCGGGGTCTTTCTCTGCAAAATAATTGTTTTTAGAAGGTGATAGCCTCCTCAATTGACTAAATCCTCCGAGGGCAACATTTATATTAGGGAACAAAGAGAAGTTGTTAGAGGCTAGATCTGGTGAGTAAAGAGGGTGGTCAAGCAGTTCAAATCGTAATTCGTGGATTTTCGCCATGGCAACCACTGAGGTGTGAGACGGAGTATTATCTTCGTGAAATAATTCTTTTCTGCAAATGTGGCCGTTTTTTCGCAATTGCTGCCTTCAGCTTGTCCATTGATGATGCGTAATATGCTACTGAAAATTGTTTTCCTTGTTTGAGGATAATTGATTAAGATAATTCCTTAACTATCCCTAAAACAGTCGGAATCCCTTTCCCAGCCAAAAAAACCCAGTTTTTACCTTTTTTTTTTTGGAGCCGATCCACCCTTCGCATTCCACTGTTTTCACTGTATTTTTTGTTTCGGGCGTATAATGATGTATCCAAGTTTCATCTACAGTAATTAATCGAAGCCTAAGCTCTGATCGAATGAACATTTCCAACGCGCCTGAACTGCGGCAACAGATTGTTGAAAATGTTTATTCTAAAACGTTTTTTGGTCTAACATGAGCAAATGCGGCACCCAAAGCGTGGACAACTTCATCATGCTACAGTCTTGATTCAATATGCGACAAACACATTCTCTGGACATATTCATAGCCTCTCTCACTTAAATTCTATGGTCGGCTAGCACTATTTTGTGAACTTTAGCAATGTTATCGTCATTGGTTTCAGTTTCTTAACGTCCCAAATGTTCATCTTCTCCCAAACTGGTACAGCAACGTTTAAATTCAGCTGCTTAAATTCTCATGGTGGTAAATGATGGTACAGAGTCCCCGTACGCAGCATCGAACTCATATTTGATATACGTAGTGGTATTGCTTTTCAAAAACAAACATTTCATGACTGCTCGATTCTCTTTCCTTTTTTCACTAAAGCATACAAATCGACTCACTCAAACTACTGTCAAAAAACAACTGAGCGTCCAAAATGGCTGAAATTTTAGTGAATACTTGTCAAAAACTATGCAACCACATTCTCGAACTTTATTGACGAATGCTGCCATCTTCACGTTTAAGTTAGAAACTTTTCAGGTCCAATCTCGTGCATACATTTAGTCTAGATTTCAGCAGGAAAGTAGAAATTCCATTAGACTAACATTACGTTCACGAATTCTAAACGGTTGATAGATGGAAGAGTTTTGATACCGTAAACTACAAACTTCTATTTTCAATTATAAATATTAATTTGTTTGAATATTTTTTTTGATTTAAAAGCTTATGTGAAGATGCTTCGAGTTCTTGCTTCTTAATCAGAACCGCAACCCACACTAAAAGTTTTCAATCACTGGAGTTAAGGACTGGAAGCATATTTCAGAACGCATATATCAAATAATGAAAGATCCAGAATTCAAGCTCGTGTTTGTCTTTTCATGAAATGATAGCAGGAAAATGTAGATGAAATAGTTTTAGAGGAATGAAGATATGTTGAAAACTGTTTCTGTAGATTCTTGAATGTGATCCAAACTAATGAAACCCGTAATCTCGCTTTTCTTGGGACTAGAGATTTACTTGACTTGACTTGACTTAAAGGACTTGAGATTTAAACTTTGAAATAAGGGGAATTTCCCATCAATCATTGAGCACTTGTCAAAGTATGGTCTAATTTTGAACGAATTGCTTCCGCCTCCACATGGTTGGGATAAAATATTTAATTTAAAAAAATAGAGCTTATCGATTTCTTCTCATCTGAAGTTAAAAGGATAAAATCACTCGGTAACCATTCAAAAAACCCCATTTTTTTACAACTTTTAGATACAATCAAAGTTGACTCTAAATTGATCAAATAAGTAAAGATTACAGATATGAGAAAAGAAACAGTTAAACCTGCTAGATTAAAATTTTGCAGATTTTTTTTTTTATCTCTTAGGAAAATGTAAAAAGAAATTAAAACGAAATCATGAAATTGTTGCACGAGAAAGTTTTGGTTACAACAAAATGTCGTGGGCGAGGACATGATGGATAAAAAGAAATGAGTGATGCATACAATGGTTTACAGCAACGTATAATAATACATAGCAGAAACGTATAACAACTTATAGTAAAAACTTCATATGCTTTTTTTTGTGCGTTTTGCGGTCCATTACTTAAACAACTTTATAAGATACTATAGAATAAAACATGTTAATATGCTAGTTTTTTGAAACATCTTAACATGTGTATTGCTATTTTGGTCATAATATTGTTATGGAAAGAACTGAAAACAATGTGTAACGTGTAACCTGAAAATAATTTTAAAAGTTCTAAGCACAACTGGAAGGGCTGATAGGATGGAATACAGAAGCTGGTTGTGCGATATCATACGTTCCTTAATAATGGACTTAATTTTAATGAATAGGAGATTAAGGTACATGCTTTCTTATAAAAATAAAAAATAGAAAAAAAAACTGTATTTGTTTTTTTTTTAAAATATCAAGACGGTACTTACTTAAAAGAACGCTCTGATATAATGTTCTGTGCATAATACTACAAGAATTAAAAATTAAGATGAAAAAACTCTCGTTCGAACTATTTTATTATGAATTTTTCCTGTGATTTTTTTTCGTCTCACTAACAAGATAAATTATTTACGTCAATTCATTTTGTTAGGTAAAAATGTGTCATAAAAATTATTTTACGTTACTCAGCAAACTTACATGAAGCAACATTAAGTAGCATGCTATCTTGTGAAAAAATTAATGCGTAAGTCGATTTATGGTAAAATCAAAGCGAAATAATCAGTTTTTAAACATTATTTCGACAGTGGAAAAAAAAACTTTTTTCTTTTAGTCATTGATATCCAGAGTTTCCTTTCAATACATTCAAGAGAAGATTTGTTATTAAATTTTAACTTCGACCTTTCGATTCAAAAACAAGGTAAACAAAGAAAAATGTATTCATGCTATGTTTTTTTTTAATTGCATAAGTTAAAAATAACGTTTGAGAGGGAATGTTTTTCTTTTCCTCGAATAGAACGAAATAGAATTATTTTTCTTTTCAAATAAGTTGTTTTGATTTTCTTAACACAGGAAAAAAACACATTTTTTACTTCCAAATGTTATTACAGGAAGAAAAATATTCCACCACTTCTGTGACGTATAGGACATTTAATTTTCATGCAAAAATAATTTCTTGTATTGAGCAGTATGAATTATCCTTACACATCAAATACGCTAAGATTTATTAGAAATCTAATATTTTGTGCGACGTATTTCATATAATGACTTTTTTTAAGTATATGATTACGGGATTTGATTTAAGAGCACAAATTGAAAAACTTTAAAAAGAATACTGACTATGGGGAAAATTAGAGAATTTTGAGCTTAACTTCTCTCTTGCAAGTTTTGCAGCATTAATAATGCTCCATTTGTCAAAGCTACTCGTTTTCTTTCTCTCTTTTTTACTGTGTATAGTACAAAATGTTAAAATATGTAATCATCCATTTATTTACCAAGAAATTTTTGATTACATCAGTCTTTATTTCTTAAAAAATAAATCAAATTATTGGAAAATGAAACAAATGTGGAATAAGTTTATTTCTCACACTCATCACGCTTTTATTTCTAATTTTATCCGTTTCAGAAACACTGTGATTAGTTATACTATTTGAAAAGTTGTGAGGTTTTTTTTCCATTGCTAGATATTTTTATTCCACGCTTTTATGGCCATGAATAACAACAACCTTTCTAATGCCATACAAATTTGGGTACATTTATGAAAACAATCGAGATTGAAAGAAAAATTTCCTTTGGAAGCTTCCTTCTCCCTAGAAACTGAAAAGATTAAGCATAATATGAATAGCTATGAACACTTAAGTAGATATGAATATATTTTTAAAAATATATAACAGGGGTCGCCAGCCTCACTATCTTTCGAAGTCACATTACACAGCGGAGTATTTGAAAGAGCCAATTATTTAGTGTAGTCTGATGAAAATTGGGAAATTTTGCCGAACTGCACATCATTTCCTCCCAAAATGACAATATTTTGTAGGCTTTTCCCCAAGGTAGTAATTTCAAGACAAAACGATGGTTCAACTATTGAGTTTTTGGTAACAGATTCCGGAACAAAAATATCATATAACCACAGAGTGATTGCTTAAACTAATTTCAGTTTTTGGAACTGTTTTCTTCTTTCTTTTTTTGTTTCTTTGTGAGTATTTGTATTCAACACTTAAAACCGATTGATATTTATATTTAATAAATTTAACTGATCTGCATTTAACTTCTCTCGTGCGAACTCTGCCTTAACAAGTTATTAATAAACTAACACTTCTGATGGATAACATTCGTAAAATATCGGCAAGTAAATCTAATTTTTAAAGATTTTCTTTACAAAATTGTTTGATAGAATTAGTACAATATTGATATATCTTTATTGCTTTTTAATAACATTAAGTTTCTTAACTAACAAATGAAATGAAAGAAAATAATTACTTTTAAGTTGTGAATAAATTTTTAAAAAGAAATGAAATGTATTAATTACTTTTGGACATTGAGTAGTTTCAGTTTACCATGTTTTCATATATATGTTTTATTTACACAAAAGCCGCACGTGGCTCCCGAACCACACTAAAAAGCATATATTATAATAATGAAATCATAATGAAAATTTTCTTAAAGTTCTTTCAGAGTTAGCGTAAAACTCATACTGATATATTACCTTATTTGGTATATAATTAAGGATTCAATAAATGAGTGAAAATTATTCGAGTTTCAGGAGGATCGTAAGGTCACGCAATTTTTGTCTTTAGACTTCAACACTATTGTTCCTGATTTTTGTTTTTATTGTTTGAATGCTAATATATTCTAAGAAACATTCAGCTCCAATTAAATGTCATATACATTCAGGAACAATGAAACTAGCGCACCAAGAAGGATGCTTCGGACTGAAATGAAATTTAATACACATAATGATAAAAGCCGGAGATTCACTTGACCCCCTAATAAAAAGAATTTATCAAATTCAGTGAGTACAGTTAGACAAATATAGTGACACTTCAATAGCGTATCGGACTGACACCTGCTGTAATACATCATTGCATAGAGGTGATTAGGGCAACAGATGTTGCCCTGAGGCAGATAGGCTTACAAATCTGGAACAGCCACCTCCAAATCATGTACAGAGCGACTCAGCGGCATCTGGCGTTTCAGCTAATGCCACTTCTACGGGGGACAAGTTCGGGGAGCATACAGTGGAATAGTTCAAAGGATGGATTGGGGAATACCTTTTGTAACTCAGCAAAAGATGGAGGGTGAAAACCCTGTATTTTTTGCTTACAGAAGTATTGTTGAAAGTAAAAATATCTATACACAAATTGATAAGAAATTATTATCCATTGTTTTTATGTTTACAAAGTATCGATTTTCTATATGGACATAAGGTGTTAGTCTAAAGTTGAAACGTTGGGCTATCCACTATTTTTTCTTCACTAACTTTGGGGACTTTTGTAAAGTGATTTGTATAAAATAAAACCTCTATTAAACTAAATGAAACGTGATCTATTCAAATTATTGAACTAAAAAGATGATCTGAATTTTGAATAAATGAAACATATATGCTGCGTGACAACAAATGCAATGCAATGAAAGCATATTCAGAAAAATATGCAAACTGAAGGGTAGACGCAGTGCACCGAGTTATGCGACTGATGCAAAGAGTTTTACATTCTGGAACAGGTGAAGCGAGATATAAGGGAAAGAATCTGTAGAATCGACAATAGTTGTACTATTCCGTCGGCCGAAATAATCTTCATGCAAATTGTTTTTCTGTCGCAGATTAATCGTTTAGTACTGAGAATGCCTGGACGCCGAAGACCAGGGCGCTTCCAGCAGACAGACGAGTATACTAGGGGTATAGTGATCGGACTGAGAACAGTAGGTTTATTTCTGTACCGATTCTTTGTGGATAGATACCTAAACGAGTTCACCTTCACATGTTGTGGCAATGATGGATTAAAGAAGGTAATGTGCACATTACAAGGGAGGCGGTAGTGCCAGAGTGACGCCAGATCAACGCGTCCGCCGGATTGCACTGGAGATGCTGTAGGCCACTTCCGCCGACATTTTGAGGCAGACGCAAGACACATTTGACGCTACCAAGTCTAACAGGACAATTATTCGCCTATTGACATTCAGGTGCCTACATTCATGGCTTCCGTTAAGAAGGTGCCCATTGAGTCAAGAGCAAAGGTGCATCCATTTGCAATGGTGTCGGGATAGAGGCACGGGGAATTAGGAATGTCATGATGTTGTGTTTACAATCGAGTAACGTTTTTTAAGCAATGACAGCTGCCTTACACAAATCGAGCTGCAACCTCGTGACAGGTCCTATCCAGATGCAACTATGGAATGCCATATCGCACGACAACGCAGTATCATGGTTTGGAGTGACATCGCCTACAATTTCAAGTCGCAACTAAACGATATTGTTTGAAATACGATGGTCCAGGGATACGTGGATGACGTGCTGCATACGGTAACGCTACTCTTTATTCAGGAGATGCCCAAATGTCATTCTCCAGCAAAATAATGCCTAACTACACACGGCACGCATTAGCCAATATGCTCTGTTAAAGTACCCGGGTGCTTCCCTGACCACCTGTCTCCCCAGATCTTTCACCAATCGAACATATTTGGAATGTGATTGGATGTTGTTTGAATAGGTTATCAAAACCGCATTCAGAAGACGAACTACAATAAATGATTGAGAGAGAATGGACAGCTATCCATCACGAGATAATCATCACACTCTTTGAGTCTATACCTAGACGTGTTATAGAATGCATTGCCGCCAAGAGTAGTCCAACAAATTACTAAATACATTGTATAATCGTTCTATTTATAGGTGCATCATGCTGTAATAAGCATCGTTTATTGTTCGTTACTTAGTCTGCTTTTTGCTGATTTTCATCTTCTTCTGCGCATGTGTTCAAGGTGTTGCATTTTCACTGTCACGTAATATATATAAACGAATCCAAACTGATTACAGGAGAAGTTGAAAGGTTAGAAGTAAGAAATTGAACTTAGTAGTTATGAGGTAGGGATTAACTGTGCTTAAACTCATAAGTGACGTGTGTGAACCTTATTTGTTTGAATCGAACAAGGGTCCAGGTTTTCTCGGAATAAGTTAGAGCTGAGGATATCATTTGAATTCCTAATCATCACAAGTTAATTCACTGGAACCTAAGTATGTTGGTTAAAGTTCATCTTTAATATTGCCATTAGACCATGTTACAAAATGCGTTGAGATAGAATTGAAAAAGAGAGAGAATATTCAACATTCAAGAAATATCAGTAAACTGAAAGTAGTTATCATCTCTCTCCCTCTTGATTGTGTAATTTATGTGACTATATTATTTGATTTATAATGAAAGGGAACTAAACAATAGTCAGCAGACGTTACAAAATGACCATAAATCATTGTTCAGTTACTAAAAACCCAATTAGTAAAATTTCTAGGAATTTACTGTAAACGTTCTTAAAATTATTAAGATATGAATGTACTGTTGAATACTTGCTAGATAAAGATATATATCTTGCAAATACTTTGTCACAGACTTTTCTTAAAGATGATGGACATGATGATCCAGAAATGATGTTTAAAATTAATTGGTAAAAATCTTTTAATGAGTACTCTTAGAATAGGTCAGTTCCAGAAGGCACTCCAAGATGATGAAGAAACATAAGCCCATACTAATGAGTCATTGTTACCTCACTATTATTCAAAGATACTTTCAGAAAATAGAAAAAATAGACTTCAAGTTTCTGAGGAATATTAATTATCTTATGATAATTGTATATTTTTCAAAATGTTGGGAAGTAGAAAGGGTTAATAATAAAACAATACAAGGATTTAAAAAGATAATTGATAGGTTTCGTGTACCTGAAACTATAGTCTGCGATAACAGTCTATTTAACAGCTACGAATTTAAGAAATTTACAAGACATTGGGATATTGCACCTTCCTTTATTTGTATATATCACTCTCGAAACAATGGAATGGCAGAGAAGGCAGCGGGGATTTCACAAGCGTTGTTTAAAAAAGAATTTAAAGAAAATAATAGACCCATTGCAGCCTTGCTTGAATATAGAAATTATACAATTTCAAGTAAAGTTACCTTCTGCCAACTCATATTTAATTGTGAAACGAGAACTAATTACCCGTAAGTGGTTGTAAATTGCTTAACGCTAAAATCTTCAATGGTGTTGTCCCAAATATACAGCAATGGTAGACAAAGCAAAAGCTTTATTTTGATAGGACAATAACAAATCCTAATGCCTTTAAAGATTGGACATAAAAATCTTGTACAGAACTTAAGAAATAAAACCTGCTACTTTAATTTATAAAAATTACCCAAGATATTTAATAAGATTCGAGCTACCACAAATCAGGTATATTCCAGAGAGGAATGGAAAATATATAAGGCTTTCCAAATTTATCCATAACTCAAACTGTGTAACTAAGAATTTTACTTTTCCATAGAGAATATATATATATATATATATAGACTCTTTTCCATAGACTATATATATATATATATATATATATATATAGTCAGGAGTTAGAAAATTCTACAAATACAAATTGTAATGAAGAAAATAGTTATTCAGATAACAGACAAGGCTTTTAAACAAGGTGTGAACGTATTTGCAAACGATCAGTATATTCAAAGGGTTTATGTAAAAGTAAAAGGAAAAATGAGACACATCAGTATACTATCTATTAATCATAATCACGTATTTATTCTATGTGCAAGGAGTTAGAAAACAACTTGGGAAGATGTGGTTGGATCCGGCATGTGTTGGGGTTATTCGTTGTATTTCACGTATAAATAAATTTATAACTGTTAAGAACTCATAGTGTTCTTTGAACTGTTATGTTCAAAGAGATTTAACTTAGATCTGATATAAACACAAAATGACCATAAATCCAACTAAATACTAATTTTTTTAAAAATAAATTAAAATTTAAAATGCTCGAATCATATTTTCCTGTGGCATTTAATTTCGTTTTATTTCTATTAACGATTCGGCATATTTTTACTTGTGGTTTCTTAGGAGAATTATTGAAGCTCTTATATTTTTTGATTAGCACACAGTTAAGAAAAATATACACTTATTATATTGTTACTATTATCATCAGTAACGTTTGTCTTTGCTAAAGGAATGCAGAACATTCTTTTTTCACTCATTATGGGTTTCTTTTAGTCGAATCTAAAACTGAAAAAAAAATGATAATTCTTTTATCAGAATCAAATTATTTCATGTGTCACTAAAAATAACAGTTAAAGTCTCATTTACCTAAGAAGCGCTTATAAGAAGGTAATTAATACGAAGGTACGAATTAACAAACAAATTAAAATGATTAGGAGAGAATCGGTACTCTGGGAACAGGATGAATGTTTAAATGATCATACAATCTAAAAATCGCTTCGTTGTTATTGCGCCTATTTTGTTTGTCTACCCCTAGTACATGTCGCAAACTCTGTGCCCCTCCAGGAGTTTTACTTCTTTTCGTAAATCCTGATTCCAAGGTACCCTAGTGATCTTTTTCTTTCCCATGGGGCTTACTGTCTTCGGTAAACATGGGTGACGCATCTCTGGTATTCCCAAGTGATTCTTTTCTATTTTCAACCCTCCTTGTCAACCAATTTTTACCTTCTTTTCAATTCCATCGTATATATCGCTGGAGCTCAATGTTTGCCACAACGTAGCCATATTTGGCTCTTGCGCCAATAAATCTCTACTTTCACTTCCACATTAGTGCATTACGCATAAAGCCAAACATTGTACATAAGAAATTCTGAAGATATTATTCATGTCTTATTACTAAAAAAACATGTCGAATAAATTTCAAATTATGTTCGGAATTTTCAGCATATCTCGAATATTTTCTCGTGGACTATCAGTTGCTTTGTACTGTTTTAAAGTACATTTAACTGATATTAGATCTCACAGCTTTATAAGTAATATAACCATATGTTTTGAGATATTTAAATGAAAGAAAAACATTTACACGCACGTCCACTTAACTATTTATAACCCCATACACTAAATGTTAATTTTTTAAAGATGTTTTCCTTTCTGTTCATATTCATATCAACGTGAAATAGATTATTAGTATTTGAATAGCTGTCATTTTTGGATTTCTTATTTATCATACTTTTATTATAATTTTTAAACTAATATTAAATTAAAAGAATAAAAAAAAATTATTGAAGACACATAATTTTATTCTAAGGTCTCTACAATTTTCCTTTCTAACCCAGTAAACCTAGGATGCTTATCTGCCATCAGTGCTTTTGAATGTCCTTTTTCATATATAAAGATATTTTTTTCCATACTTTTATGTTTTGAGAAAGACCGAAAGTAAGAAAAGTACCTAAGGATTAGTTTTTTGTGTCCTTATACCAATAACTGTCTCGTGATTACCATAAATACGAATCACGTAGCCTTATGCGAAGCAAATAAAAAAAAAATAAGTCACGAAAAATATTCTAATTTATTCAAGACCAAAATATTCTCGAAGAAATGTTTTACAAGTATGATGTTTTCTTGATAATTTTTACACTAAGGGAAAAGATTTCTTTACAGTCATATCCCTTAATAACAAGTGTTGATTGTTAAATGTGTAGTTCCCTTCTTCTTTTCTTTGTCAATATAATATCAATCACCAAGTTTTGTTACGCACGAAAATAAGAGATTCGTCTTTCCGGCATATTGATTTCACTGTATTATTAACATTTTTTTTTATGTTGTGAAAAACATGCTTAATCATTGACCAGGATGTTTCATTCAAATCTTTCAATCTTCCTGCTATTTAACCCTGTTCACGTGTAATCCAGAATTAAAAATAGAGAGAACAGTTCACGTGAAAGAAAGAATTAAATCAATACAAAAAGAAAAATAGTATCAATATCATGAATATCTGAAGGGTTATCTGAAGGAAAGGTTCTCATTGAGTATGTTGAGTCCGTCTTACAAATAAATGAATAACAATGTTGATATTTCGAATTTTGGGGGAAATTTTTGTCTGTGATGGATATGTTTACTCTTTTCTACTAAGCATCTATTGATGTTTAAATTGAAAAGTTTTTCTCATATATTCACAATATATTCATGCATTCAATTATGTAAAATTGTGTATGTTTAAAGACGAAGTATGGAATAAAAATACTGAATCTCAAATATATTTCTTGGAAGGGAAAATTTAGATAAGTAATTCATTTATTTCGAAAATTTTGAGACCTCTCATGTGCGTCACCACATATTAATACGAAATTTACAGAAGTAAATCAAGGACTACATAATTACATTGAAGAAATCTTTCACAACAAATATCATATAACACAAGCAGATGGCGATTTTTTGAGTTATATATATATATGCATATAAGTACCTCTTAAAAGGGACAATTCTGTTGGTTCTGGTTCCTTTTAATAGGGACCTAAATGTATTTACTTCTTATTAAGGGGCACTGAAAAAAGCTTCAAAAATAAGACTGCGGAAGAGAAATAAATTAAAAATAGAAATTCTCTTTGCGGGAAATCTTTCGCAGTTTCAAAGGAAAATTTGCGCTCTGTGAAAGATAATTTTGACGCAAGGGAAGAATAAAAGGAAGTCATTCCCTATTTATTGAAAACTTCTTTTCAGTAGGTAAACGGAGAGCAATACACTTAGAAAATGCAAGTTGGATGGAATCAAAATTGTATCATCTATTCATAAAACTCAAAATCCAGTTATTCCTGCTACAGTTTGTAGCAGGGGATGGAGGGTAGAAAACAATGTTAAGAAATTATATTACAATCCAACAACAGGAAGCAGGCTTTAAAATTCCAGTTTCGAATGTACTCAGTGAAAATAACAGTGATGAAAATAAATTGGTTGAACTAGTCAAAATCATCGACAGAGCTCAAATGCAATAATATTTAGAAATAAATTAAAACTTTTGTATTGAAGATATCAATGACGACATAAAATCTTTTATTTTAATTGTAGTTGATGTAGTGAGCTTTAACAAAATTAGCTTAGAAAATAGTGAGGAAGACGATCAGCTAGACGAAAAATGTGACACAAAAAACTATATAGAAAAATGCTTGCAATGCGCAGATTTTTAAACGAACCGTGCAAAGGATTATTTTTAATAACCGTGTAATTTAACTATTTTTAATAACCGTATTTTTAATAACCGATTACAAAACTCTGTTGTTCTTTTCATACATTTTTGCAATAGATGAACTATTTTAATTAGAATTTCCACTTTTCAATAACTTCAAATTAAAATAAATACTTGTGATTATGTTACTTATTTATATATAATTTATTTAAGGCTTGAGACAACTTGCATTTCTAGACAACCTGCACGAGACTGACGCTATAAAACAGTTTATTTTGAATTCATGCATATTTACTTAGTATCACCTTCAATATATACCCCTCCTCTATCCCTACAACGCTCGATAATATACTTATTATTGATAAAAAAAAACTATCAAAAAGAGGAAAATAATTGTTTCAAAATATTGGCGTGAATCCTCATATTTTTGTAGAAGTACGAAATGCAATTTTAAATTATGAACTAAATGAAAGAGAAAATATACTGCTGTTTGTAGAAAATGCAACACCATGAAAGAATCATCAGA